>JADDOH010009342.1:0-15211 GCA_016648135.1 Agrypnia vestita
AGTGGCGTTATAGAACACAATTATAATATTTTTTTGAATTCATCAGTAATATTTATTTTCATAAGGTAGTAATTATGTATCTACAAAGTATCAAGTGCAATGTTAGTGAAAGTTGAGTGAGTCATAAGTCCAAGTATAAATATGTGTAAAATAATTGTTTAATGTAAAAAGGGTTTAAGTTTTGTTTAAGATTATTTTTTATTTTCCTTAATTAATTAATTTATTTATATTTATTTGTAGACATTATTATGCAATTACAGTAAGTAAATTTTCAGTTGCTGTTCTACCTTTGGAGGTAAGCCAGTTGTTTGCTAAAGCTTTTATTTTATTAATTGAGTATATTCTCTCTTCTTCTCTTCTCACTGTGTTGTTCTGGTTAAATTTTTTTCTTATCTAAAATATTTGCATACAAAGATCCTCACAGGTCAGAGAGTCAAGCAGTTAATGAGAATGTTCAAAATCAAGTATTGTGTAAAGTCATAGATACAAGATTTTAGTAGAGCGTGCTCTACGGAAAGGTGTGGGAGAAGGTGTGTGTGTGTGTGTGACATCTGGTCCTGCTCATAAAGATTGAACACCAACAAAGAATGAGTGAATATTCTTGGAACTTCAAGTTATAAGATGAAGCAAAACAAAAATATTTTTAAAAAATGTCAAGATGGTATAATTAAGTAACCCCGGGTCCTTTTGTTAGTGCCTAATTAAATATAGACATTTCCACCTGAGCCATATTTTCACCTAAGCCATTTATGACGACTCGACAAAGCCTCGATGACAAAGCTGCGAAATAAAAATAAAAATTAACAAAATTTTATTTATGTTAGTATATCATCATCATCATCATCATCTTCATCCCCCTGTTCTAGTAGGGTCGGGGGGCCAAAGAATCGATAAGGTGTTTCCATGTTCCCCTGTCTTGCGCTGCTTCTGCTCGAGTCAACCAGTCTAGACCCATTCTGTTTTCATACACATTTTTCTGTTGCCTCTCCCAGCTTAATCTGTGACGACCCACCGGCTGTCTTCCTTCCGGGTTTACCAGGTGGATTCTTCTTGGTGTATGTGATACCAAGAAGTATATTAGAATGTAAGTATTTAAGCACTAAAATTTACTCTTTTGTCTACGCTTTCGAGACGTAACTCGCCTCTTCGTCAGGACAATCATTACACTAGCATGTAAATATCACTACACACCACAACCATACATAGTATTATTTACACACCAATACCTTCACAAAATACTCTTCACATGCATGTTAATCTAACTAAAGATTAACATGCATTTTTTGTTCAAATGTTTTGTTATAAACGTTTTCTAAAATGTCCGACCACAAAGTGAATGCTTTAAATATTAAAATATTTATAATAAATAAAAATTAAGTTTGATTAAGTTAAGTTACTTACTCTACATTAGTTTTTTTGTACTGGCAATGGAAATACATTGTCAATACAAATACATGGATACAAATTATCCAGATACAGCTATGTTTCTAAAGTAATAATAATATAATGAGATTGATAGAGCTACCCAAAAAATAAAATATAGAAAAAAAATACTAAAAAAATAATATATAGATACATGACAAACTTATATTAAATGCATACATAATATTACATTTAATCAATTCTCATACGTACACTCTCAGTATTTAATTCTCAATATTCAGAGAGAGCACAATAAATAAACTCACGGGATGATTTGCTGAGAGGAACTGGTAAGGAAGTAGAAACTTCCATAAGAGTTCCAGGATAGGGCGGGTCTCCACCCCTTTCTGCTTCTAATAAAAAAAATAAATAAAAAAAGGAGCACTTGTTAGAATTAAAAATATGTGTAAGAATTCTTATCAAAGATGTAGGAGAATCCTGCTTCGGAAAACCCCTTCAGAGATATGGAACAGATCAACACCCTAAGTGATATTGTTCAGCATGGCGGTAGCTCTTCCAACAGGCCCAACCTTCGGCAGGTTGGTTCTGTATATTGGAATGTGAAACAATCTGTGAAACAATCTACGCTGTCTTAGGTATCAGAAACACACAAACCGATGCTAATTATGATGAAATTAATTTTGGGATTATTGATCATATCACGCACCAATCTCTATATAAATGCACATTCTTTCTGGACTGAAGAATTTTGGCCGAATTCTGAAATAAGCAATATTGCAATTTCTGTATCTTACTATTACAATATTACTATTCCTGTATGTATTTATTTATTGAGTACGTACATAATATTTTTTTTTTAATACATTTTAATGACATTATATTCCCCATAATATGAGCCAATAGCTCGAGCTTATGCGAGGAGTATTTACAAGCCAAATTGAAGTACAAAAGCAGAAACCATTTAGAAGTAGTAATTTTTATTATACAAAAACCATTTGAGACATGTGGGCAACGTTACAATACATAGTTTTCCAAAATCAAGGACTTGACTTCTTACTTAAATTGTTCGTACTTTGGAATGCTTTTTTCTTGAAATTCGTTTTGCGACAACAATGTCAGCCCTGATGATGGACCATGCAATGGGATCCGAAATGTCGGCCAGAAAGGTCGTAATAACACGGCATGATACCCCAGAAGACACAAAACAGAAGATTCTGAGTGGCCGTGAAAACCTAAGAACATTCTTAACAACGTATTGTACCATTTAACTGTGTATAGTGATATTGTGCCATGGTGGTTTTTAAAGTTGGTATCTTTATTTGCCCCTTTGTTCTGCCTATTACTTATACAGTCTATGTAATACATATAAAACATATTATAGAACATACACATAGAATAGAACAATACATAGAATAGAACAAAATATAGAATATTACAACATTGCAAAGCCGTCAATTTTGACGTTTTAATTTGAAAGGGTTGAAATTAATGAATTCAATCAATCAGAAAGCTCTAAATCGTAAACAAATGTTAAGTTATTCACAATAACGAAAAATGAGCTTTCTAATTGATCGAATTCATTAATTTCCAACATGTCCAACTTAAAACATCCAAATTGCATTGCATTACAACGTTATACATTAACAGTTAATATAATATAATACAGAAATACCACTATAGTTTATTTCAGAATACGGCTGATTTTTACCGTATGCATTTGTATGTGTGCTCAAGATAAACAAATAAACATGTTCAGGAAACACCTCAGCAAAACAATAAAATTTGCGGATATCATAAAACTAGGCTTACCTTGAGAAGAAAATGCGTTTACAGAGATATTTGCAATGGATATCTATTACACACAAATACGTGATTTTTAATAGCATCTAGGAAGTACGTGCGATATGACATATTTGATTTTTGCTTTCGCAGCAAATAATCCGTATAAAAGGCGAAAGAAATTCGTGATGCTCATCAAACGTTGCGTTGGTGTCTCCAGTCCACACGATGGCGTCTTCAGCATCCCTCGCAGTCTTTGCTGTGATTCTGCTTCTCGCCCTGCAGGTAAATATAAGTTCGCCATTTTTTATTAAAAAAATACAGGGAAAATAATAGAATCTTATAGCTTTAATTTATATAAAATTTATTTATAAAGTCAACTTAAATACAGTAGAAAAATAAATTTGTTTTACGCCATAACAGCACACTTTCTTTTTTGACTTAATAAATTTTTATTTTGTAAGATGTTCAACAAATCAGAGGGAACGTTTTAGACTTTTTAAATTCTTGCAACATGGAGACATTTGTGTATCTCGCTGGTATACGGTGTACGCCACATGCGTCTCCAACACCTCATCTCAAAGGCATTGATACGCCATTTCTCTTTTGCCTTTATTTTCCACGATTCCACACAATAAAGGAATATTAAATGCACCAAACACCTTACAAATCTTACTTTGGTTGTTTTGGATATACCGCGAACTTTCCAGAGAGGATTGAATATAAGTTATGCCTCATCATATTTAAGGGCATTCACAACATGGCGCTTCAATATATTACCGACTTTTGTATTCGATTTTTCGCAAATAACAGACAACACTTCGCTCAGTGTCAACATCTAATACGAGTAGGTCAATTAAAGTAAATTGCGTCCACAAAACTAATTTCGGTGACCGCGCTTTCACGATAGCTGACCAAATAAACTGAGACAGACAGCTTATCACAATTCAAAAAAACACAAAACAAAAAAACTAAAGACGCACTTGTTTAGACAATCATATAAAAACCTATAGAATCAGACCGTTACAACACTGTCTAAGGTTTTCCACTCCTAGTATGCACTCCGCAAAAATATCTAATTATTTCTGGCACTCTTAATTATAGTTAATTCAATTTTTTGCGTGATTACGCACTATTTTTTTGCATTATTTTTTCACTTTTTACATAGAATGCCGAATTTATTTCCAGTCGGCAATTTATTCCAAACAACCACACAATTTAGTAGAACAATTGAATAATATTTCCTGTATGCAATGTTATAGTATTGACAAACTAGCTCTATGATAATGATAAATGAATTTTTAATAATCGATTTAAGTTACGGTAATGATAGTTCGACTTTTTGCAAAAAATGAGACAGAAATATTGAAAAAAAATGCAAACTTTTATTTTGCATATCTCCAAAATTGCTCCAAGGTTGCTTGATTCGACTCATTATCAAGGCGGAAATCTATCTGTAAATTTTCGCTTAATAGCTATGAGAAATCCTGTATAATAAATTTAATATTACTTTATAATGGAGTCTCTTACTTCCAGGTGTACAAGATCATTTCTAAATCTAAAAACGCCTATGTATAAAACAAGCGCAGCCTATAGGTAAACATTATTCCTTTGTAGGATTTAAAACTTTCAATTCATAAAAATTAAAAAAAAAAGTCAAGAAATTACGTCATTTAAAAATGAACTTAAAGAATTTCATAAAAAAAAACCCTTGAAATTCCCATGAGCTTCACTATTTATTTGTTTTGTATCTCAATATTCTTAATACCTTATTATAACAATTTTAATATCCATGAAATAAACTGATGCGATTTCTCCTCCTATATGTATGAAGTAAAACGTTTTTATTGTACGAATTTATTATTGTATTCATGAAATTATGTACTTGTGATATGACCCTGAAAAAAAATGTTTTTACAACAATGTTTATGAACGAGATGTAATTTTTTCCAGGCTTCTCATATCACCTGCTTCCGGAGCGACTTTCCTGGGCAGCCTCCCGAAGAGGACCCTCACCCCGCGCAGCAGCCTCCGGGGCAGTTCCCCGAGGAGTGCCGGCCCCCGCACTGCCAGCCGGGCCACCACCCCCCCGGCACCCTGCCCGCCTCCCGGGGCCACCACGGCTACAAGCCGTCCCACCACCACCACCACGACCACCATGACCACCACCACGCGGGATACCACCAGTATTAAAGCGGCGTCCGCCTGTACCAAGTCATGAAGAAATCGCCACAATTCTGCCACCGTAAATCATACCCCTCCCGAACTACTGACAGCAATAGAGCAGGTGACTGCCAGACTTAAGTTATAGTATCAAACCTGAAATATTTTCTCTAGGTGTATACTATGGCAGTTAAGATGGTTTGGATATTATGACGTTAAAAAAATACCGATAAAAAAATGTGTAAGTAAACCGTTACAATATAAGGTATCGAGTAATATTGTTAAATAGAGGCCTGAATAAAATATTTAAATTCTTCTTCAAAAATAGCTAAATAATTTTGAGATGACATTATTAATATAATTAATAAAATAAACTTAGTTTTCACCACTTTTTATATTGAAAATATCAACATGTTTCAAGGCCTATGGCCCCTTCGTCAGCATACAATCGTAAATATAATAAATATGTAATATTATAATAATATTAATATAATAATAAATAAAATTTAAATAGCAATAATTATTCTGCATTTCTAACCATCTTTTGGATTTTGATCATTCTTTTGATATTAATAAGGGTTTACAAATTTTACATGCAAATTATACAGAATTACAGTTTGATAAATTATAAATTTTGGAAATAAAAAAAATGTTAATGGTAAATTGAATATTATAAATAACCAGGTCCTTTTTACAAATAGTAATCTTTTAATTTTTTTTCATGTTATGTAGGTACTTTATTATCATTCATTTTCCATATATAACTTTTTTAATATTTTGGTTGTCTATTCTTCGATTTTTGAATTTAATTTTTGTTAGTATACAACTGTATCCTGACGAAGAGGCGATAGCTCTTGAAACATATTGATATTTTCGATATAAAAAAGTGGTGAAAACTAAGTTTATTTTATTAATTATAAAATATATAAAATTCAGACCCGAATTCAGAGTCAATACTTAGACGATTTAAAGGTCAAGGTAGTCCTTAAAAGTGTTTTTTTTGTACTGGAAATATCTAAATTCCAGTCTCAGACTTGTTATTATAACGGAGATGACATTATTTATGGAGCTATGAGTGTATAATACTGTCCCGTTAAACATGTTCGATATTTTTACGATTTACTTAAACATTTCTTCGTACCTGTTTTACCTGTTATCTGCCAAAATGACCCGAACTCAAATGTCATAATATCCAAACCTTCTTACCTGCTATAGTGTACATGTAGAGAAAATATTTCAGGTTAGATACTATAACGTAAGTCTGGCGGTCGCCGGCTCTGAGTCTACGACATATATACTTTACAGATACGATGTAAACTACCAATAATAGTAGACCCGGAGCCCAGACCTACCGACCTGACAAACCAACCAAGTCATACATACCAGTCGAGCAAATCGAATCTGCCTGATTTTTTGTTGTTAAACAGTGTTTTTACGTAATTTTTAATTTTTTTTTCGTTTTCGCTTTCTCTGTCACTTATAGCTCCTGGTTCATCAGTTTCCCCTTTCTTGCTTGCCTTCAGACTTGACTAATTCTTCTCCATCAGGAATTTTATGGTGCAGAAAATATTTTAAACTTTTTGTTGACACAAATAAAATTTTGATTTGGCTTTTAGCATCTTTGTACCTGATTGTTTATTTTAATGTTTTTTTTTTTTCAAAAATAAATGTTTCGGCCTGTATCTACTGTGTTTTAATAGTAACCATTACATAATAGATTAGGAGCAGATTTGTCTGCAAAGCAAAGAGCATTTGCTTAGTAATTAAAATATTATTTGAGGCGTTAAAACTGACGTAACTATTGAAAATACAAAATTTATTTTGTTATCATTGTTTGATGCATACATTGTTTAATATTTTTCATTAACAAATTGTGTTGAAAATCACAAAATGGCGGAGTAGTGTGCTTTCCCACAAAGGTCTCCTTTGCCGTGACTTAAGCCAGGGCTTAAGCGAAATGAAAAGTTGAATATTTTCTTTGATGTGTTTCAAATCGAATCGAATGTAGAATTTTTTTTTGTTATAAATGAGAGCGATTTGAAAATAATTTTCATATTGTTACTAAAAGTTAAAAATTCATTTTGAGCAAACTGCGAATTTCATCAAAAAGCCTAGTACGCTGCATCTATTAGAAATAAATTACCTTTTTAGGTTAGGTTGGCATTATATTTTGCATGGGGTGCAGTAGACATCGTCTGAAAGGCACTTGGAGCAAATTAAAACAAATGAAAATATGATTAAGATGAATTATTGAAGTTTCACAGAGACGAAGCTATTTATATGAGAAACGTGCATAGCAGTATTTCCCAAAATATGGTTCGCGACTCGCTGGTGGATCCAGAGCGGATATTAGGTGGGTCAAAAATTTCGATTATATTTGAACGTTTTTCTTTTTTTCTTAATTGAGCAGTCCTTCGTATAGTTACAATATGTATTGGGAAAATGAGGCAGGAGGTGGGTCCCGAAAATTTAATTTTTTTTTGGTGGGTTGCGGTCCTGTCAACTTTGGGAACCACTGTATTATAGTCATCAAGTAATTAAAAAAAAATTGAGGACACGCTTCTACAAGTTAGCGCCGCAAATGAATAACATTATAGCAACTTTATATTGTAATAAAAAAATAATATTATTTTGACATTTCTAGTGCTGTTTATTTTTTATTATTTAAAGAAAAAATATTTAGTCTAGTGTGTCTATTTTTGCAATATCAAGTTAGAAATAATCCCAAAAAAATATTTTGTTGTCAGTTTGTCCGTAACTTCCTGTAATGTCTGTAACTTCTTTTAGATAACCCTTTTCTTTTAATTTTTTTTTTCCTGCATAAATTAATTTTTCCTGAATAAGTAATTTTTCTTTTTTCCTGAATAAATAAAAACTTATTATATAGGAACCGAAATATAAAGGATAATTTACAAAGCACTATTTTCATAAAAATTTCACTTCCAGGGCGCTTTACACAAACATGGTTTAGTTTTACAAAAATAATTAATATTTATTATAGATGGTTCACTGAGACGCAACTATTTATATGGGAAAGCTGGTATGTAAGTTTTGTTAAGTGTTTATAGGGCTTACGACTTGTCGTACGGCTGGCTTAAGTGATCAGTTTTCACATGAGACGTTTATAATATATCTTGATTTATGATGATCCCTCTGAGGATCATTGTGATCCAGTATTAATTGTATTTTTGAAAAATTCGAATATATTCAAAATATTTATTTTTTATTTTTGAAAAAAAATAATTTACAAATAGGTACAAAGTGAATGACGGCCAAAAATTACAACGTATTAATTATATACAGGTACTTCGGAGTTATCAAATTAAACTTTGAACCAATATATGTATTTACCGATGGACATGATAAAGATAATTTTGAAGACAAGCTGCCTAGGGGTGTGTCAGGATGCGGAAAGGGATGGTAAGGAAAGGAAGTGGTGAGGAGATGGTTTAGGGTTTCGCGCGGTGGTTTCCTGATTTAGGTCTGGGGTGATGGTTATGGCGGGCATCATTTTAATACTGGTGGCAGTGGTGGTGGTGTGATGGTGGCCTGCCGCTGAGCCTGGAGTCTAGGTGCAGGGATAGGGGGGAGGGTGCTGCTGCTGCTGCACGCTGAGGCGACAGAAGGGTGGTTTGCACGGGTTGGGGAAGTCGTCGGGTGCATTTTTGCCGGTACTGAGGCGCGTATTGCAGCGGATGTCCAGGTTGTTCAATGCGGAAGCAGGCGGTGTGAGAAGTCTGAAAGAGTGATAAAAAAAATTAATCAAGATGAAGACGTAGGAAAATGTCCTGGCTGCGCATCATCAGAGACCGGGTTGAGACAGGTGGAGGGTTTGTTCCGGGTAGCGGAGGACAGAGATTTTCACACAAGCGATTGCCATTGGGGGATCTGAAGAGACACAGAGAGAAGAAGAAGAAGAAGATGTATTAAGGCAACGTATTCAACAAAAAAATTTCTTAAGAAAGACAATCGAATTAGTATTCGTAAGCCGTGCGTACGAGGCACATTGTTTCGTTGTGTTGGTGTTTGTGGGTATAACCACCAATACAACGAAGCAATGTGCCTAGTACGCACGGCTTACACATACTAATTCGATTGGTTCTCTTAAATAGAAAGAGATCAACGGTCACTTTATTACTACCCAACTTTGGTAGCCACACATTGTTTAAAATGTGTTCCTGGGGTATTTATTTATTTATTTGTGTACAGATACTGCACAGCACCAAATGAAAAAATATTAAAAAACAAGATAACATCATAAGGGATGATTGTATCAACGTGGATTGTAGTAATCTTTCGCAAAAACCATAGATTTATGAAAACGGGTTATGTGATAAGTGGAAAAAGCAATTATCTATTTAAATGAAGTTGATGCAACTGGTCCTTAGAGGTTAAACAGTATTAAAAAAGTATACAAGAAAACAATCAAAATAATAACCGCAAAGCAGTATTTTTAAAATAAAAAAAATATGAAAAAAAACAATTAAATCAAAAATATAATTTATAATATATTTTATATAAACACTATAGGGCGGTTGTATCAATTGGTAATCTTTCGTTTAAAGCATGGATTTTTATGAAAACGGGTTGTTTGATTGGTGAAGAACGCAAACATTAATGTTTTATAAGTTTGCAAGTTTGTGAATTTTGAAAAAGGCACGGCAGGTTAACTTAAATTGTTAAAACCATGAAGAAAATTACCGGTTAAAATTACTGCAAAAAATATTGATAGTGATGGAAGCAAGATGTGTAAGCGACATGCATGATAAAAAATTGACACACAATAAGGTTGAGTGTGTAAGACCTGGTCTGTTATATAAGTATACAAGTTACACAATCAATTTTTCATGTAAAGTAGAAGAAGAAGAGAATAACACAAAGAGAAAGATAAAATAAAAAATAACTAATATAATAATACATACCGTAAAACAAGTCAATAAAAAAAATTGAAGATGTAGGTATACGTTTTCTTTGCATACATTCATAATATTTAACATATTGTTTTATAGTTAAAATTTTTTTCGAAAGCCATGTTCTTCAGCTGTTTCTGCGGCTCTTCATGTGAGTGATGTGATTATTAATTTCAATCGAGATAATGACTAAATCACGTCGAAAATGATTTAATAATGTAAGTCATCCACTTTACGTAAATGTTGAAAGTTTCAGATCTCTAGCTAGTCGGGAAGTTGGTGAAAAATCAATTACAAGATTCCACCACAACAATAGACAAAGATAATTAAATAAAAGCATGCAGCGCGATTAAGGTTTGTTTTTAAAAGAAGACAGCGAAATACATTATCCTTGTTTGCCCCTAAAAGACGTATCACAGAAAAAAAACCTGCTTCCGGCAAGGAAACCAGGATCAGCAGATATTCTACGAAATTTGCCAATCTAAAAGTGGAAAAGCGCATGGCTATCCCCTTTTCCAAAACAAGGACCACCCTGTTTTATTTTTTACGTGCTTTTATTTAAATCACTTTTTGTGTTTGCTGTGGTAGAATTTGTAATTGATTTTTTACCAACTTCGCGACAAGGTAGAGCTCTGAAACTTTCAACATTTATATAAACTGAATGACTATACATTATTATTTAATTTATTTTAAACTTTAAAACAACATACTTAATTTTTGGATACTTCATAGAAGATGTTAATTTTTTTTATAACCACAATTTTAAGGTCGCCCATCCACGATATAAAGAGATCATTATTATTATTATTATTTTATTTTAGTTTTTGAATTATGGTCTTGTCTTCAGAGCGACGAGGAGGAACTACCCGAAGTCAAGTAAAGTCGCTGATGTTTGATAATGGTGGAGAAAGTCTAAAAGAAGTTTCTGAGATATCTCTACATGAGAGAGTACGGGCATTACCCTTGGCTCTACCCAACCGAGTTTCTCCAGGGTATGCTTGACTACAATAGTCTAGAAACTAGAAGGAATGTGTATTTGATTACACATTTTTATCGATTGTTGCGCGGTATGATCGATAATACTAAAATTATGCAGAGTATTGGTTTGTATGTTCCTGATAATTACCTTAGACATCGTCAGCGTAAATTGTTTCACATTCCAATATACCTGCTGATGATTATGCCTGTTGGAAGAGCTACAGCTATGCTGAACAAAATCGCTTTGGGTATGGATATATTCCACGTGTCTGAAGGGGTTTTCCGAAGCAGGATTCTCCTACACCTTTGATATGAATGAATTTATATACGTTTGATATTTTGTTGTTTGTATATTATCTCTACACAAGATAAAAATGAATAAAGAGAACCAAACAGCAGAATTGCTAAGACGAATAGGAATGAGCTGGGCTGCTTTTGGCAAACTCAAACATATCTTCGAGAACAAAGAGATCCCAATTAGCCTAAAAAGAAAAGCCTTTGAATCATGCGTACTGCCAGTGATGACGTATGGATTGGAGACTATGGCCCTTACAAAGAAAAGTGTAGAAAAGTTCAAATGCACGCAACGATCCATGGAGAGATCCATGCTTGGAGTAAGCCTAAGAGATTAGAATTAGAAACGACGAAATTAGGCGCAGAACTAGAGTAGTGGATGTCATGGATCGTGTAGCGAAGCTAAAATGACAATGGGCAGGACACGTTGCAAGACAGGATACTACAAGATGGCCTCCCAGAGTTCTGAAATGGAGACCTTTTGAAAATAAAAGAGGCATCGGAAGACCTCAAAAGAGATGGGCCGATGATATTGTCTCTGCGGGGGGAAAGAAATGGCTACAATTAGCCAACAACAGGGAAGAATGGAAAAATAAGGAAGAGGCCTATATCCAGCAGTGGAATGACGAAGGCTAATGAAGAAGAAGAAGATGATATTATCTCACTTGTTAATAATATTTACGAATTATGCATATGTTTGTGAAATATAAATGTTATACTAAAAATAAAATAAATTGAAATTGAAATTGAAAATTGAAATAAAAAATATGCGTTTTTATACCAATTTTTTCCAAACAAAAATATACGGCATGTTTCACGTATGTCCTAGATGGCATCATAAAGTGTGCATTTTGCTCTTTTTTGAGGCCGTCATATTCAAAACAATAACATATGCACCACAAATATCACGCATGTCTTCAATTAATACGCATTTTCTTACATCAGCATTATTTTATGATTACAAAATTGTTATCTAATCCAAGGTCATTTGTTTGATTTTAGACGTGTACATTTTTAAACAATATTTTATATGAAAGAATGTGTTCTAAGAACGTAGTTACTGGATTTTGTCCCCAGAGGGATGATTATAATTAATTAAGATTTCAGAATATTTTGAGTTTGTCCAAATTTTTCAGAACACAGTACTGGATTTTTGTCACAGGGACATCATTAATCAATATATATATTATAGATGTCCCACAGAGACAAAATTATATTTTTATGGTATGGAAGTCTTTGGGTGTTCATAGGGCTTACGACCTATTGTACGGCTGGCTTAAGTGATCACTTTACACAATGTAACGTTCACCATTTCCACCCATGATAATGAATACCATGTCAACCAAATTTTTGGAAGTTGTATATGTTCGAATTCGAAAGAATGTCATATATACCTATACGTTAAAAGAAATATTGCTAAAAAAACTAATATATGAATAATATAGAAATATATTAATCATTCTTGATTTCGAGTACAAATATAGAACATTAAAAAATTTGATAATGTGTGCATGTCTTTACGATTGATTTGGTGAATGTTGTGTAGAGTGATCACCTAAGCCAGCTCATACAGGTTGTGAGCCCTGAGCCATCGTACAAGAGACTTCCATCTACCTTTTTCATAATTATATAAAAATTAGTTTCGTCTCTGTGAGACTTGTATAATTTATAGTGTACATTTTTTAAATATATTCAACGATTATTTCCAAATGGCTATTGATAATTCTATAAATAAAATGTAGGCACTATACATAAAATACAGAAAAATTACGAGCAAGTCGAAGGCATTTGTGAGAGTGGGTTGAGTTTTAAATAGTAATGTATTATGTATAATGTATTGTTTTTTATATATTTTGTACCCAGAATTCTGTTAGTGTTGCATTAAAAAGAAAAAAAAATTAAAAGAGCAACTTTTAGCAATGTCAGCCGCAGGATTGCGCGAAACGACCCACCGAGCTAGCAACTAGGTAGATGCATTTTTTGCCCCGTAAAGTGATACACTTTTGCCATTCATACATGGCTAGATACATATATCCATATAAATGTGCTTATAAATTAACATTTGCAATCGAATACACTCTCGTTGATATCAAATGGACAAAGAATGGGTGTTTCAAGTGCTCGAAATGTGGTGTTTCCCGACTACATAATTTCTGTACTATTGCTTGACCAACGTAAATTGGCGTGCGAGACTTTGGAACTAAAACCCGCCCGCACCCGGCGGTAACCCCTCGCCCTGTCATTCAGTACAATTTTGTATTTGCTCTGGAGCTGTGACCTCTTAATTACCAATATACACTGAATTATTATGTCCAAAACATCCTAAATAGTCCGGGATGGGACGGGAACAATTGCCAATGAAGTATTAAAGTTTTGCGAAGCTGAAAAAGCAAATAATGGACCGATATTACCGTCTGACAGTTTGACAGATAGAACGGCCGCCATTACTGCTTGGTTTCTTTAGTGCTGCGCGACCACATTTCTGTTAAAGGCTACGACACCGGTCACCGGACATTCTGTACATTATGTATTGTGTAATAAATTTACACCCTGGCAACTTCTATTACGCGACATGGACGCCCTCCCTCGCACGCCAATTTATAGTGGTCGCATTCTAGTTGGTCTGAAATATTAAATACTTTTTTTTAGTATTTTCAAATTTTTTGGCACAAAATTAAAATGCATTATAGATGTCTCAAAGAGACGAAGCTGTTTATATGGAAAAGTAGATATGCATAGATGTTATGGGTATTACAGGGCTGAAGACTTGTCTTGAGGCTGGCTTAAGTGATCACTTTACGCACTGTGACGTTCACGATTCCACCCACGATCGCTCACACATCTATCATACAATTTCCAAAGTTTGATAGACGTGTGAGTGGTTTTGGGTGGAATCGGTGAACGTTATATTGTGTAAAGTGATCACTTAAGCCAGCCTTAAGATATTTTAACACGTAGACACCAATAACACAATTGGCACTTTGTTATTGGTTAAGAAAAATAACCGGAACCTACGTACAAATCATCTATCATCATGATCAGGAGACCCCAAAACCACCACAATAGTGATTGTTGTGTCTACACACTGGCGACCTCTATCGTAGAAGAAGTGACCACTCCAAAACAAAGTGCATATAATTTACGCCCCGGAATCATTAATCAGTCCGCATTTTACCTCCGCGGGTACAGGTTGTCCCCCTGATGACGTTGAATACGACTTCAAAGAAACGTCGAGAATCGTTTCTCGGAAAAACACACGGTTCGTATAAAATATCCGTAACCATTTACAGTTAAATAATTTCGCTGACTGTCTGTCCGTCCGTAATTTCCTGTAACGTCCGTAACTTATTTTATAAAAACTTTTTTTATTTGTTTGTCTGTCTGTCCGTAACTTACTGTGGCGTCCTTGACTTTATTAATAAAAACTTTTACAGCTAGTCAGACATAATTATTAAAAATAAACAAATTTTAATATTGTTCTGATTGAACCGCCCCCGTAATAATATCGCGTGTCCCGTATTCCGGAACCGATTGACTGCTAAGCGATATAACTAGAAATTAATCAATATTTAGTTTCAATTACCGTCTGTTTACGGTAACCCTATACCCGCGCTCCACGCTGTTACACCCGGACCGCAGCAGCCCCCCCCACCCTGTAGCCGCCCCCACACATGTCACTCTGCATTTACAATTCCGACAGTGGC
>JADDOH010009343.1:0-17380 GCA_016648135.1 Agrypnia vestita
ATATTTATAAATATATTTTTTAAACGCTCATAATAAATAATTAAAATAGCAAAGGTCTAAACTATTATAATTTAACTATTCGAAGTTTCAATAAGATAAGATAAAATTATAATTAATAGATAGACGTTTACTTGACTTCCAGACGATAATGGCAAAACTCCCGGCAGCTTTATTACTAAAGTGGAATTTAGTGGCATTAAGTTGAATTTATAATAACTCGCTACAAGCTCTGATCCTTCAAAGGGAGCTGCTCTAAGCTACGTATCTCGTCCACAAAAGAGACATGCTAAGTGTAATACTTATCTCCGCTAAGTGAAACTCTCTGATCGCGACCAGCTAAATAAATCGCGTGCATTTTGGAACAAAGAGTTTTGTTAATTCTTTACTTAACTTTTAATTAAAATGATGAGAAACATTGTGATAAGGCAATTTTTTTCATTTTCAATTACTTTTTTTCAAATTGGTATTTTATTAATACGTCTTAATAAACAAATTTTGCTCAACCATGTCAAATCTACTTAGCTCAATATATCTACAGTAAAATACCAAAAGAGATAACACATTAAACCACGTATCAATTCAGAAAAAAAATGACAGTATGGCTAGTATTATTAGATAGACAGCAATTCGAAATTATTATTAAAAAAAAAAAAAATCTTAAAAAGATAAAAGACGGAATACGTGAGGCATCAATATTTTTAATAAGCTAAAAGCCTGTGTTATGTAAACATGACTAATTTGCTGGAATACTGAAATTAACAACCGACCAACAGATCACTAGTCGAGCGTCATGACCACTACACCAAGAAGCTACTCAAAACATACAAACGTACAACATACAATTAAAAAAAGTTTAGCTGTCCCCGTAGTCCGGTGGGATGACACTGACTTCTCATACCAGAGGTTCCAGGTTCGATGCCTAATGAGGTCACATTACATCAATCTGATTTTCTCAAGCCTGAGAAATATTGTGAATTCGTTACCCTAATATATATTTTTAAATGTATATAATTACTCAAAACTTTTAATGAAAACACCAAATTACGATTCTAAAGAGAACATACACGTTAAAAATAATTTTACAGATAACGTATGTAATTCATATTATCAGGAACTAAGGCAACTTATCACAAAACAGGTATTTCAATAGCTAGTGTAATAAGAAGCGAAAACATACAATAAACTATCTCCTTTCTTTTTTATTATTAAATGTATACTTAACTTACTTAAATGTATACTTAAATTAAAAATAATATGTAAAAGAATTATTGTTTGCTTAAATGTATAATAAGCGCCGATTCCTCGGCAATAAAGAAATAAATAAAACTTATTTAATATAATTTTTAACCATAAGTATAAAAAATTTGCTGCATTATTTTGATAAATATATAAATTAGAAAATTTAGCGGTCCGGTTCTTGTCGTTTGTTGGATTAACATAACTAAATAAAGTGAGGTCGAGACAAATTTTATTTTATTCTTATTACTGAATTAATCTATGAACATTGAGAGGCACATTATGAATGATATTAAACGATAATTATAAAGACAAAATAATTTATGTATATACAAGATGCAGACTAAACGTTTCTTTGCGCTTCTATTCTAGGTTAACCATGTTTTAAGTCATGTAATCGACAGTATCGAAACATGGCTGTAAATCAACCACGGCTAATAGCTACTAATACACTGAAACACTCTGTGTATTACGCACAATAGTATCAGTGCATCTAAAAGTGCAAAGGTATGAAACGTGGAGCTAGTACTAAATACTTTACAGGTAGATTGTGAATCTAAACTGTTCGAACATCAATGTCCAAATATGAATAGATACAGAAAAGGGCGACATTAAGATTGCATTGTTTCAATATTTCTGACTTACATGTAACTGTAAAACGTTGAGCTAACTTATATTGAATATAAAAAATTCATTTGCATTACTAAAAATGTAACCAATTAAAAACAAGTTTTTATTATACTCCCTTTCTCATTTGTATTGTTTCCAATTTGATATTCTATCAACATATTCCTCTTGCTCTAAGTTCATGTGGAAAATTTATTCCATGTATATTATTATCCTTAAAACTTGTAGAATATTTAAAACGTAATAATTGGTATAGGGGGGCACGGCGTCGCCGAAACCGTCTGATCGGACCCATGGCTCGAGTCAGACTAGTTGAAATAAGTTTCGTGCCTTCTCCACGTGTCCTTTCTCATTTTTATGGTTTCCAATTTGAAAAGACGGTTAAAATTTCGTAAAATTCAAAATTAGATTATAATTAATTTTTTTAAACCAAAATATGTTAGATCATTTTTATCGTCCCCACGAGTCTGCCTGCAACGTTTCAGCTCGATTAGATAACGGGAAAAAGGTTAAAAATCGATTCAAAGTTTTTTCGGCAAACAAGCAGACGCTACGAGTTAAAAGAAAGGGATTAAAACATCTCTGTTTCAAATTTCTTTGAGAATGATTACATTAGGATAAAATGTATTTACATACCTATGCCTCCTAAAACACTATATAGTAACTACAAAATTTACTCGTCTAACTGATGGGGTCTTATTTGATCTAGCGCCAGGAGAAACGTATAGAGACTAAGAGTTAGGGAGCTGGAATCCCGTTCACGGATTATTATTTTACTAGCATAAGCACCTTCATTGCTTTGAAAATAGTAAAAATATTGATTTCACCTACTCTGAATCCACATTTCTATTTTGTATGATATAATTAATTGCATTTTATCTCGTTTTTATGGTACGAGTTAAAAATTTAACAAAAATGTTGTATAAAAACTTTGATTAAATAATTGTAAAATTGTAAAATTACTTTGTGGTTATTCATTGCAAAATAAACTAAACACAAATTCACTTGGTTTAAACAAATATATTTTCGATAACACCAGCTGTTTTCGAAACCACCGTTCATTCTTCAGATCAAATTCAAATATGGGCAATTATATTTTGTGGCAACTTGTTTTTGTGTGTACCTGTCTATGATATTTTCAACGTTCAACGTTCAACATTCTATTATTGTTTGTTTTTTACTATAAGTGCATGCTGTTGACACTTTTAATTGGGGACTTGACTATTGCTTATATTAAAGTTCTCTATTTTCAACATCTCTGTATGTGTTTTTTTAATTGAAAAATATAATATATATACTGTTGTATTTTGTTATAACTTTGTGGTTATTCATTATGAATATAATTAAACTAATTAACTTTGTTTACACCACTAAAATGATTTTAGTGATGTAAACAAAAAAGTTAATTGGTTTAATTATATGAAAAATATAAAATTAGTGTCAGGTGTTAAAGTGGGTGACTAGTAAAGGGGGTTGTTAATGATGATATGATGAATGGAAACTTATTGAAGAGAGGATCGTTAGTTAGATTCTCCTGATTATTAATTACAGATTCATTATTATTTTAGACTTCTTAATTTCTAGGGCCATCTGATAATCCAAATTATCTAATCGCCTACCTTTGGTATCAATATGGAGTATATCGACTCCTGTTTTTTTATTAAAACTATGTTTATTTTCAATAATATGATTGGCTAATTTGTAAAATTACTGTTGTTTCAACATCTCGCATGTCCCTTAATCCTAGTATCATGAAGAAGAAACGGTGGTGCCGAAACCGGTTGGTGTTACCAAAAATATAGTGATTTAAACCAAATGAATTAAATATTATTTTTTATAGATTATAAATTAAAATAAATATACCTGAGAAATGTAATTGAAGAAGATAGACAGGAAAACTTAGACAAAAATGATTACCGAAAAATTGCTCTCCAATAATTGCTCTTCACCAGATATGTAACCTTACCAACCTAACCCATCTTCACCTGACCTTTATAAATACTTTTTGTGGATGACAATTATTTGTAAATAATAATTGAAAATGTGTGTATACGTTTTTCAATAAACGTGTTTCTTAATATATACATATTATCTAATATATACATATATACTTAATATATACATATTTTCATGTAAAAAGGAACTAAAACATAATGTCACGCATTTGGCGAGCTACTTTCTCGGAGAGCAATTGTGTTGCGAGGAACTTCTCTGGCGATTGTGGACGAGCAATTTTCCGCAAATAAATAAATAAATAGACAACTTCTGGCTAAAGTCCAGAACAGATACAAAAATACCCCTATTTTAATATAGATGATTAATTTTCAGTGTTCAATGTTTGAAAAAAGTAATGTTACAGTTTTTAAATAAACATTGACACAACATTTTTTAAAACAATCAATCAATGCATGATATGGTATAGTCATAAGTTTTGTTATAATTATAAATCTGGATAATTTTTTATTTATATTTACACTTTTTTTAAATATGAATTTTATTTTTAATAGCCTTAATAGGTCCATATTCTCTACCGATTTCATCCTCTTCCATCTGAACAGGGGAGGCTGCCTGCAAGCTCGCGCACGTTTTTATGGACCGTTTGTTTCAGTTGCTGGCTCCGGGGCCGCGAGGGGGGCGGGTGTTTGTGCTCACGCGGGTAGATGGCGCTATGTTCCAAACCGAATGCAAAATAGATAAAAGACTCATTCAATTACAGTTACATGCGGGAAATAAGTTATACGTTCCTGCCAGTACACCCTATCGAAGCGATGTGATTATTATTTGCTGTGGATAAGAGATTGAAGTGTTTTTTCCATGAATTATATTTGAATCCTGTAATCCCGATCTTCTTAATCATACTTTTTAATGTTCACAGACAGGATGAGTAAATTATAATATGTATGTGATTGAACATGTTATTTTGTTAAGTTTGAAATCTGACAAACTACACTAACCAGATTGGGTAATTTAATATCGAATGGTTTTGATACCACTATATCTTCGTCGGGATGGACGCATGGACATTATCCGAAAATTAAAAATAAAATAGAACAAGAAAATATGAAAAAGTAGACAATAAATAATAAATAAATATTTACAAAAAATACTGAATATGTTTTGAAAAAAATTGCAATAAAAGTGTCCATACATGAAAGAATTAGAAACAAAATAAGAACAAAAATATAAGAATATTAATATACAATACAATGTATGTATCACTTAAGCCAACTCATATCGCTCATAAACCCTGAGCCACCCTATAAAGATTTCCACACATATTTCCCTTTTAAATAGCTTCATCTCTGTGAGGTAAGTACCAAATCAGTAATTTAGAAACTTATTAAAAATGTAGCGCACATAAACTACAAATATACTCTCTTAAGATCCCAAGAATCACTCTGCAAATGTTAAAACTGAGACATGGATCTGTTCGATATTTGTTATCAGTGTGTAAAATATATTTATATGTCTTTTATAACATTGTATATGATGTAAATATTATAAGTATTTTGGCATAGATATTCGTTTAGCATAAAGATAAATATTTTGTGAAGGAGATACAATGTTTTAGCTCTTAAAAATATTGCCTGGAGGAGCTACAATATATTGTAATAAGCATATATCTTTGTAACGGTAGGCTCAAGAGATAAAATACTTTGACACATAAAAATGTTATCTTTATTACAATTCAGTATTTTGAAAAAAAAAAAGGTTATCTTTATTACAATTCAGTACTTAATAAATTTTCGACCAAAATTGGAGTTAAAATGTTTTAGCTTTAAGCCATCGATATACAGTGTACATAATATATTGAATTATAACACATGCAAGAACTTTTTATATACGTAAGATATATAAAAAGATGAGGTATATACACGAAAATTATTAAAGCGACTAATTAAGATACATATATAAAGTTATATGGTGCGAGGCGAAAAAGTTACTATTAATATAGATATTTTTGAAGAACATTTTGGTTAGCTGTAGCATGTCGATTATTGATGGATTTGGCGTAAACGTTGTAGAGATTATTCATGAGTACATGGTATTCTATCATGTACAATGATATGTAAAGTGATCATTTAAGCCAGCCGTACGATAGGTCGTACGCCCTACATACTCTACAGACTTCCATACATACTTTCCCATAAAATATAATTTTGTCTCTATGAGACATTTATAATATATTGATAGATTATTCATGATGTTCATTAAATTGGTTCATAAACTTCAAACATCACAAAGAGATTATTCAAATTGTTTACCAAATTATACTCAGATTAGATTAATAAATTGGTTCATAAACTTCAAACATAACAAAGCTCATAAACTGTGTTATCTCAACGTGGGTTTAATCATATTTACTTCCTTTCTTTTAACTCGTGGCGTCTACTTGCTTGACGAAAAAACTTTGGACCGATTTTTAACCCTTCTCCCGTAATCCAATCGAGCTGCAACTTTGCAAGTAGGCTCGTGGTGATGATCAAGAAGATTTATCAAATTTTCGTTAAAAAATAATAATTATAGTATAATTTTGGATTTTTCAACATTTTAATGGATTTTTCATACAACTTGTCCTAAATGACTATTCATTAGGGTCATTCTGACCTGTCGATAGTCTTTAAATTAAAAAAAAAAAACTTACTAAGTTGTATGAGATTCCGACACATATGGTAGACATTAAACCTGATTATGGTATAATTTTGAATTTTTGGAAAAATTTTATTACTCCCTTTCGTAGCGTCGCCCGACCGAAGCCCAACGCGTAGGTTAAGCGCCAAACCAGTTTCCACTAGTAAATGAGAAAGGGAGTATAATAAAAACTTGGATTTTATGGGTTGGTTTTTTTTATATTTAAAATCTCTCATTGACGTGTGAAGTGTCAAGCTCTTTTTTGCTACACTTTCGCATAATTTATTCATGCATAGTAATAAAATTTAAAATCCCATTTATTTATCCCCAAATATAACCCATCAAATTATTTGACTAGATGTAGCTTGTTAATTTTAATTTCTTTATGAAATGTTTGTGTTATTTTGCTTTCTTTTAAGTGAGGTAAAACTATCCGGTCTGCGGTCCCCTCTGGGACCAGTTAGCGCGGGCGCGCTCCAGCGGCGGCGGAGTTATTATTGTTTATTACTGCTTACCGCGCCGCCCCTGTAATACCCACAAACATTCACTTGGATTGATATGGCTCGGATTCGACAAACGAACAAAATATACTTTTATTAAAACAAACACTCTTAGAGGGATGCGAAACGAATAATAAAATGGTTTTCGTTGAGTACACCTGAATGTATACATACATAAGGAAAATCTTTAAATTGCACGGCAGTTAGGTACTTTACGTTGCAAATTGATTGATTCCAAACTAAACTTTGGAGTACGTCCACGGTGAGTTTTTTATTCACTACTATATATAGAATTATTAATTATATCTTATCACGAGACGCACTGCTCCTCTCGGAACTGTAGAAGTGATAAATTAACGTTAATTCGAGTAGCTTCTTGGTGTAGTGGTCATGACGCTCGCCTAGTGGTCTGGTGATCAGTGGTTCGAGCTCCATTCCAGGACACTAGCAAGTAAGTCCTATTTTCATAGCACATGCGTTTAACTTATTTCGAAATTAGTAAAAATATCGATGCGACACGCATTCCGCATTCCGCGCGTGTTCGCATCTCTATTTAATTTTTTTTTAAAGACGTGTGTGTAGTACGAAATTCAGTTTATTGTAAATTAAAATAATAATTATAATATTGTCATGGATTCACGGTGGTGTGAGGCGAAAATAAACACTTTAAAAATTGTACAACTTTTATTTACTAGCTTCAAATCATGAGACTTAAACTTAACCGAAGCACTATTCTGTAATTCGAAATAATCGTCACTCGACACGTTGGTAATCAGCCGCGTAACTAACTTTTCGTCTGCCGGTTTCGATACCACTGTATTTCTGTCAGGACGGACGCACACCAATTATCACGGTAAACAAGATAACAGCTACAGTTGTGGTGAGGTGCGGGAGATTGACATGTAAAGTTTCTCCAAGTGATTTATGTAAAGTATTAGTTGATTAAAATCAATTACTATCCAACAACACCCTTAACGCCATAAACATAAAAAAATATATCAGTCAATCTACTATCCAAATACTTTATTTCTGTACCGCTATGTGATTCTGTAAGGCGGCGTTAGAGAACAAAGGCTTTTATTATGTATTTAAAGGAGTATTATTTTCTTTTAAAGCTTTTTATTTTCATTAATTTATTAATTAACTGCACACTTGAAAATTAAGCGCTGAATTATCCAACATTTGAAATATCTTTTGCGTATCCGAAACCATCTATTAACATCTTACTATGTTTCTTTATAAGTAAGTCACAGTCACAATGTGTGTTCGTTATATATAATACAGGCATTTTTTAATAATTTTAATTTTATTCTTGAATTTTTAAAAATAATCTAATTTTCTTTAATGTTAATTGTCCTTGCGTTTTCCAAGTACGAATTTGTATTGTTTTATTCTATGTTATACATAAAGTGGCCCGCTCGCTGTAGGACACGTTTTACCGGAGAACTGCAATTGCTGATCGCAGCCTTCGGTGAAATACTTGTACAAGAAGTTGGTGGAAAGCTTTGATAGTTTCCAGAAATTTTAGCACTGGCACAGCAGTTGGAAATGTATAAACGAAAATAAAAATAAATTACCCTCTAAACTAAACTAATTCACGACAATGTTACTCTATGTACTGTGTGGGAATACAAACTGTGACTAGCATAGACTAATTTATAAAATTATAATGCACATATATACTAAAAATGTTTTCAGCTTTTCACGTCTTATCTTTACTCAAAATTTTCTGAGATATTTTGGATCTCATTGCAGGGTCCATCATCAGGGCCGATGTGACGGTATCGCAAGCTAATAATTAACCTTAACATCAACACTTACTTATCACATCAGCCCTGATGATGGACCCTGTAATGGGATCCGAAACGTTGGTCAGAAAGAGTAGATATTCTCGGCAGACTTCTACACACCAAAGATATTATATATTTATTGAAAACACTAAAAATTACAATTGCCTTGAAAAATTAAAACCTTTCGTTAAAGATATTATAATTACAAAATACTATACTTAGTCGTCAATTTATTGCTGAGTTTACATGGGAGGTGAATTAAAATAACAATAATAAAATCAAATATAGGTACATATCAATTAAATGTCATATAATTTTTTAAATGTAAATGAGTATAATACTATCTTAGAGATTTTCTTGGCTAGTTTTCAGAAATATTAATATACTCATATACGTATGTTATCATGGTAAGAGAAGCATGGCGTAGAAAATAAAATTAATTAACTTTAAATAACTAATATTACATATTTGAACATACATACATATTTACTAAAATATATGATTTACTAGTAAACACCCTTCTTTATAACAATTTAAATTGATTTTTTCGGGCTGGTCGTATCAACTTTGTACTTGTCATATTTGTCAAAACACACATCAAAACCTTCGTCTATTATTTATTTTTATCTATATCAACATCACAAAAATATCGACCAGAAATTTCACATATTAAAAAAATCACACTTCGATATAAAATTTTAAGTGTGTAGTTTGTAGTGTGCTATTTTGAGTATGTAGTTTGAGGTGTGTGTAGTTTGTAGTGTGTGCAGTTTGTAGTGTGTAGTTCACTTACAAATGTGTGAGGTGTACACTTCAGTATAATGTGGTAATACAATCTGAACTTAGTACAGAGCAGATGCATCATTACTGTCAGCAGGTATACCATACTATCGTATTTTGGTTACTTAAAATAATTAAGTATACGTATGAAATCGAAATTTGTCGGTATAATTTTTATAGTAGTGCAAATTTATTTAGGTCAGTATAAATATTATGTTTAAATTATTTTTAATTACATTAGATAAGACAAAATTAGTTATTATACGATATTTTACTATATATACCGACCATCTTTTTAAATGTTTTTATAATGCAGAATATTTTGAGTTTGTTCAAATCTTTCAGAACAGTGCTGGATTTATGTCACAGAGACATTATTAATCAATTAGTGTATATTATAGATATCTCACAGAGACGAAACTGTATTAATTATGGGAAAGTAGGTATAGAAGTCATTTGGGTGTAACAGGACTTATGACCTGTCTTTTGGTAGGCTTAAGTGATCACTTTACACAATTGTAACATTCGCCATTTCCACCCATGATAGAATATACCATGCTTATTCATTTTTTGGAAGTTGTATATATGTTCAAATTGCGTGAAGCTTTCATATATGAGTTGTAAGCGCTTTTTTTAATGCTTTTAATAATGTTAATTAAAGTTTTTATAATGCTTAAAAATACTGACCAAATGAATAATACGAATGTAAATTTCTATATTCTTTATATATCAATTCACGTAGTTTTCAATTCAAATACGGCAAGTACCCATGGTTGAAATCAAAATATTTTTTCAATATTTTTTTGTAAGTTTTTGGAGAACACAGAAGTATTTATGTATATAGGAAAGAAGATGAGGAATATTTTGGGTATTGGTTACTTCAACAAACACTAAAAGACTTCCATACTTACTTCCTATATAAATAGCTTAATCTCTGAGGGCCATCTATGATATATTTTTACAATATTGATTTTTCAGAATGCTAAGTGTCCAGGCATTAAGTTTTTGAAATGAATTATTTTAAAATTTGAAATAAAACACAGTATTTTTTCAGACCAAAGACGTACCGCAAGTGTGAATTTTCTTTTACCATGTAGATATTCCAAAACGGAGAACGTCATCGCTTGCTATATTGCTAAACGAATATTTCTTCTGTTACAAGAGAGACATTTACAGAATGAAATATGTGATACGAAGGAGAATAAAGAATGGAACGCAAGAGGAATGAAAGCCGGAGAAGGAATTTAATCAATTTCTACGAAGGCCACTTCTGTGTGTCTCGCGCGATTGTCGTATTGAAATCAGTTTCAATAGCAATGAAACATACAATAAAAATAATGAAATGTAATGAAAATCTGTATTGCAAATTAGATTGGTAAGAAAATAATTGCAGTTTTTTTTTCTAAATTCTATCCATGTATTTTTTAATTTAAGTATCATATTATCCAGTTCATCTTAATATTATTTTAATGGCATTTTTACGTTTGGGTAACATCCACTGTGATTTTATTATTAATTTAGTTTCAAATTGAGCTCTTGACTTGAAGAGAAGATGAAAAATAATCAAATAAGAGCATCATATAATTTGAGTTCAAAGCGTAATCGAGTAAAGCATAAATTGCTCTTTATTGATGTTTTTGGCGTGGGTACTATTACAAAACTTGTGGTGTAATGGTGTTTCCAAAAATTGCGTACTAGGACAAGAGCCTCGATCAAGACTTAAGTCAAAAGCATCCATTTTCAGTTGGAAACGGCCCACTGCATTTACTGAATCAAATCTACATATAAAATTAACCATAAATTTGGATAAATGTTCAACGTTAGTCATTCAATAGACTTCAAGAGCTAGAAAAATAAAGTAAAACTTGAAGAAAATGTGAATGAAAACAAAAAACTTTTTTATTTTCAACCTAATAATATCTAAGACATGACACGTTGTACAAACATAACACAAAAATTCAGGTTCAACGCGCATTTTGAAAAAAACATTACAAATATTTTTTGCTTTTGTAATGTAACAAAGTCCTGATCGATCTAATCTATTCTATTATTTACATGGAAAATCTCGATACCGTTCTCATTTTCAAACGTGTGGCCTGTTTCCGAAAAATGTTTCGCAAATTCAGAGAAGTTATTGTTATTGAGACATATTAATATAATATTAAAATTACGTGCCGTAATAATAGAGACTTTAGATTGGATAACTTAGAAATATTAGAAATCAAGAAATGCCTGAACACTAAAGCCAATATATATAATTAATAACCAGTTAAATTTTATGAATAGTCCGTTACTTGATATATTCCCTATTTCGGTGTCCACTTGTGAATTACCCGCACCATAACTGTAGCCACGCCCCCTTTCAAAAATTTATTTGTATGCTAGAATGAGTGATGGACAGTTAGTATGCGTCCGTCCTGACTAAGATACAGTAGTATCGAAACCGGTAGACGTCAAGTTACTCCAAGTGGTTTATATAAAGTTTTAATTAATTAAAATAAATAATACCAAATACTCATTTCGTTCCGTATCTGGTGATTTCCATAGTTTAGTTCGGGGGTTCGAGGCTCATTCGAGGAGATCGATCACCAAGACAATTTTCACCATGAAAATTTGGATCCCCGAGCCTTTCTAGTATTAACTTATCGAGGGTAGAAAGCCAAAAGTACATTAGTGATTACTTTTAACTTTACAGGAGAGCAAAGGAAAGTTCTGTCAATCTTTGTCAATATTTCATTTATTATTTAACGATTTCCTGTCTTTTGGATAAACAAATATGGAAATCGTTTAATAATACAGAAACATTGACAAAATCAGATTAACAGAACATTCTTTTGCTGTGCTATAAAGTACAAAATCACTAACGCCCTTTTGGCTTTCTATCTACGATGTTTATTATTTCAGAGGTAAGTTCTCTTTTCAGAGGTAAGAACTCCATAATCGCACATATGGAAATAAAAGAAATTGTTTTATAAGTTCTACCTTTTTAATTTTCTAAGACGCGTTATAAGTATATACATGATATAAATGTGATGTTCATAAGATAAAGTTGTAAGCCTATCCTCATCTTTATATGTATTACTTGTCAATAGAATTGTTTCTTAGAATCGTGCAAAAATGCAAAAACCTTAATTAATTCTTAAAATTACATGGCGTCTCGTTCTAATACTTTTAATATAATTACAAGTTGTTGAATGTAAAATATTTAGATTGATAATGCCCTCATAAGGCAAAACGCGTCCCAGAAAATTAATAAGTTAGAACTTAAAAAACAATTGTTTTTATTTCCATATGCTCGATATTTAGTTCGCTCTTTTGACTGACCTGATTGAAAGACAATTGTATCTTAGATGTACCTTAGTTCACATTCCATTCACTTAGCTGAAGTGTAACTATATATTTGTATTTAGAAGAAAAAAACATTAAATGCACTTTTTGCCTAAAACAGGAATCACTTATCGTCTGTCCACTTTCCTTGTTAAAATATACCTTAATAGGCGATAGGTACATATTACAAATTGAATTGGGACGCTCTATACATTGTTAGAGTACCACGAGAGAGCCGAGATAGAATTTGCGAAGACTGCGAGAGTATCCAATCGGGATATACTTTGGCAGGAAGTAACTTATCCATTTGGAGGGAGAATTGAGAAAGCGGCAACCGGAAAGGTCTCAGACTGAAAGCCATAGCTAATATTAATTATATTATTATATTAGGATGACTCGATTAACTTGATTGGGGGTAAGTACCTTAGCAAAGGAAAAGGGTGGAGCGTCTCAGAGATGAAGGGTGTTGATTGGGAATTCAATAAGTGACTGGAGATGGTGAGCGATTTCCTTAAAAAAGTATGTCCAGACCTTGAATATTTCGTTGTCATGTTTGTTTTGGTGTAGAGATTTAACGAACCAAATAAGGAATAGTAAACAGAAATAAAAATTGAGATTTAAAAAAAATAAACCGAATTTCATTTGCGCAACAAAGTCGATACTTGAACGTTGAAAAACTACATAATTTTATTTATATTGAAATACATCAATCATTCGTAAGATACCATTTTAAAAAATGCTTTAATATTTGTGGATTATTTTGGAATATTTTGATTAAAGTGTTCGAATCATGTTTTTAAAATACAAAAATAAAAATACAAAACAAGAGTAGCTTGTTGGTCTTATGGTTAGGACTTTCGCCTCGTGATCCACTCGTGATCCAAATATTGCGGGTTCGAACCTCACTCATGACAAGAAAGTTAGTCCTATCGTAGCACAAGCGCTTAGCGTAGTTTAAAAATAGTATAGAATATTGATGTGACACGTATTCCATGTTCGCATCTCTATTTAAAAAAAAAAATATTTATTAAAACAGTTGACTGAAATTTTGTAAATTAATAACTATCGTTCTGTGGACAAAATCAAGTGATTACGCTCACGGAACATATAAAAATACTATTAAAAGTATAAACACACTGGACTATAAAAGGTGTAAAAATTTAAAATAATATTCATGCGTATTATCATGTACCTATAAGTTAAATAACTTGGAATAATCTTGTATATACATTAAAATGAATATTGCTTAATATTAACTTTAAGTATCTCTCTGCGACTTCTATAATTAATCTTTAATAATTAATAAATTATTTAGTTAGCATTGTGGCGCCTTGTTTTCTTCTATTTTCGTAGCAATTTGATCGGATATTACAGCAATGAATTTATAAAGGCGCAAAATAAACAATGATGGGCAAACCGTCAATTATTATTATTTTATTTTTTGTGTATAATCTAAAGTTTTCTTTATTTGTTTTTCTTTCTTTCATATCAATATAAAAATGGTTTTAATACAAGTCCTTTTTTAAGATTAACTTACTTACGTACCCTGCGAGGGTAGAGAGGATAGAGCGTCACGTTCTTATGTGACGGTTCATAATTCCCGCTACATCCGCATTCATACATCTTCCCGCTCATTAAATTTTGAAGATTTAAGATTTTCCTTCAATATCTGGTAAATAATAGTTATGCCAAGTCTTGAAGTTCTCCCTTATTGAAACCATCAATATTGGTGTCATATGTCATTTTTATGATATTATTATTGAAATATCACACAACTTCATTTATTAATTATTTACTTTACTCCAACTCTCGTCGTTCAATGGGAACGATACTGGCTTCTACTGGGAATTCCGATTTCGATTCAAAATACATCTATTTGATTTCAACACACTATTTGGCCCGAGTGTTTTGTGATATGTTTAGGCCTCGAGGCTTTCCAAATAAAATTTAAATAAAATGGTTTATCCACATACACGCCTAGGTTACCTCATTTTTCTGGAATTCAGATTGCCTTTTTTTCTCTTTTGCTACTCCCAATTCGTTAGCATTACGGGCAACAACTATTCAGTGGAAATTACGCATTCTAAACAGCTTTCTTTTGTACCTTTTTCAGCCATTCCACTCTTAAATACTTGTAACCCTTGTTTACTTTTCACTTTTACTTTTCTGTCTTTAAATGTCTGTAATTCAACATCTACCATCGTTCACCTTAAGGTCTTTGCATACAACGTATATTCTCATCATCATCATCATTCTTGGCACTACAACCCTTGGTGGGTCTTTGCCTCCTCAATAATTTTCCTCCACTCATCTTGGTCTAGTGCCAGCTCTACAAGGTATATTCTACATAATAGAAAATATGTAAATCTATGCCTATGATTAGCGCAGTATCCTAAAGTTCAACTATACAATTGGGTCAACTTGTGTAGGATTGTATACATAACATACAATATACATTTAATTTTTTGTAAATATGCATTAATAAAGGGTTCCAAATATTTTTAATTTTTTTTTGTCACAAAAATCTACGGATATTATGTTGGTTCCACAGGATAAAACAATTTTTGAATAAACTAATTAAATACGACAGATAAGAATGCGTATAGATTTTTTTTAACCGTTTGATAATTTCATTAAATAAAATATGTATATTGTTTTGTCGACTGGAGGTGCGACAGGCACACAAGTGTAAAAAAATGATGTTAGAGCGTGACAAAAGACGTGCCAACAAGCCCTTTCAATATTTCACCGATCGGACTGGTCCTTTTAAAGTAAATTGCTAAATTTACCGTGGCTGCTTACCTTACCCAAAGCCAGTCAATATTTCTGTCCCGTTTTTTATACTCTCGAACAAAGTACCACTTCAAGCATGACTATGAAATTGAATCAAAAAAATTGCATCGAAAATATTGAATTTTAAAATACACAATACAGTTAGTACCTTTGAACCTCGAAGTTTTTTTTAAGTATATTATTATTATATAAGGCAATATAAACAAATTTTAGAAATAGCGGGAGGTGAATAAAATTACACTAATTGTGCAAAAACTGGTTCGTCTACACGAATGAGACTGAGACAGAGAACGAGTCTCGAATTCTAGTTTCAAAAGTTGCCTGTTGCCTTTTGTACATAGAGTAGAATGCAACAGATACATAACGAGTTTTACAAATAAATCTGAGACAAGAAATCACTTTCAAGTCTCATCCACGTCAAGTCTCATACGCACTGAAACAGTAAAAAATTCTACGCAATAAATTATATCAAGCCTAAAATAATAAATATATTTATAATAGTAATTCGAGTTAAGATTCAGTACAATTGAACCATGAATTTTTCTAAAATATATTTTTTTAATTATATGAAAAGATTAATTCGTTTGAGAAGTGGTGCTATCGTAGAATGCTCTGGATTACATGGGCCGATCGAAGAATGTACTAAACCATTACACAACTATAAATAAAAAAATATGCATGCTTAAGGCATACTTAACCGTTTTTTAACACATTGAATATCATCCCGTGGAGAAGATAAATATGAGCATTGGTGGCTTTGGACAGTATTCTAGGAAAGCAAGCGAGATTCACCCGATCTTTTGTACAGTATGAGACTGAAAGGAGGTCCTTGAGAAGAAGTAGAGTGCTACCCGAAGTACCACGGTATTCCAGAAGAATCACGATGAATAAAAGGTGGAAAAGAAGTGTCCATTCAACTAGGATAGTAGTCAGTCAAGTTATTGAATGAAACATTTTGTTTTTCAGGCAAAAAACATATGATCATCAATTCTATCATCATTGTTGAGGTTTTAAGTCAGCAGGATTTTCAATTGTTTGGATTTTCGCTACCAGGATTATAACCTAAATATAACATTTTTATGGAATGAGTGTAATCGGTTCTAGTATTATTTTTCTTCTTCTGTTTCATCTAGGACTGCGTCCTGTCGTTGCTCGGGGCCTGTTCCTGGGATGTCCAGCTATCTAGCCAATTTATATGCGGTCTTCCTGGGAGTCTGGTACCAGACGGCAGCTCGTTCGCTGCTACGCTCACTACTCTCTCAGTATTATTCAAGATTAGTTAATCTCTAAGGTATATTAATAAAATAACGCTTATCAATGCACGCACGTATCTAAATTTTATGCCGATCCCAAATCATGGAAATACACAAACTGAAATACATCGATGATGAATAATCACAATCATCGTGATATATACTGAAATAATATAACTGATTCAATGGCAAGATATGATTTGATTAAATATATCTGATATCTCAAACACCATGCCTGTGCAAAGAAAGTTATGAGTAAGAACAGAAATTGACTTTTTCATATATTCGTTTAATATATATAATTTCATTTCTTTATCTTTTTAAGTTATGCGTAAAATACAGTGTTAACAAGTTACTTTTCCACACGGTTCTCCATCTCACAGAATAAAATATTTTTAATAATACCTGCATGTAAAAATATTAATTTTAATGAAAAAACTTT
>JADDOH010009344.1:0-146479 GCA_016648135.1 Agrypnia vestita
AAAAAAAAAAAAAAAAAAAAAAAAAAAAAAAAAAGTTCCTCTGTGACCACAGCAAGTGTAGCGTACACTCGATTTACTATAAGCGGAGCTCTGCAAATCCCCGAACCAGGACGGACGCCATAAGTACAATTTCACCTGTGTAAGTAGCTAGTGGTTGTAATAGAGATATTTCGAGTGTCTAGACCATGCTTTATCGGCGGAGATTGAGGAGGAAAATCTTTATTTCTTTACTCCGACCCACATTTAGTGATGGCAATCCCGTCCATCATCGTAAAAAATGAGCACATATTTTATAGCTCGGTAATGGTTTTTCTTTCAAATATTTATATTCATATATAATGAAATAAAATGTAAAATCGTAGAAGCTTAAATTAGGTTAAATAATTTTAAAAAAAGGTCATACCTGTGATTGTGATCATCCCACCTGCCATAGCACAGATCGATTCCACCAATAAAAGCGATACTTTGATCAACACACACTATTTTTTCATGGTGAGCCCACAGGAATACTCCAACTTTCGCATGGTCGGGGTGGCGAATGACCTGTGGATAATAATATGAGGTTATTTCAAGAATTTGAAATTTAATTAATAAATACTATTTGGCTTCTATATTCAAGCATCAGAGAATAACTGGTAGAATGATTAGGATTGCTTCAGTAATGCTTCACGATAACCAAGATATATCCCTAATATTTTCAGTTTACATTAGTTTTACTATGTTAACCTAAATGAAAAAAAAGAGGGGGGGGGGGTGGAAGGGAGAGGTCCATTTCATCCAATACATCGGATAATTAATTGTTGGATTTTTTCACTATCTCATTAGATGTCCTTAACCCATTTTTCGCTGACGTTGCGGCAGCGCAACGGTTATTTGAACAGGTCATATTCTGAGAATTCGGTAAGGAATTTCCGTAATTAGCTTAGGTGTGTATTGTCAAGGTCTTATTATACCCTTAAATAGGTTCAAGTATCAATATATTATATTTAGTCACAATTCAGAGTTCTTCAAAAAAGGACACTACGCGACACTCAGGTAAGCTGTTTTTGAATACATTATATTTTTAACGTATTACAAAATATTTTAATATTTTTTTATCATTTCTTAAAAAAAATTATATAAAATTTAATAATGAATAGTTTTTGTAAAAATAAAAAACTTATAAAGTGCAAATATAATACGAATTATTTGGCTGTTGCGTCAGTGCAACGTCAGCGAAATGTGGGGGTAAAATCCATTCCAATATTTTACGCACGAATGCCATCAACGAATTTTAATATCGTGATTTTTTGCTTTAGGATGAATAAAAAGATTTTTTTTACAAGAGGCTGCTGATTTTATTGCATAGAACTGGAATGTTGATAGTAATGAAGAAGAAGACAATCCAGATGTAGTTATTTTACCTCCTGAAGTTTCCGAACTTACCGACGAAGAGGACTTTGATGATAATGATATACACGAAGACAATATATATAACGATGTACTCAAGGATAAAGCAGGAACCTTGGAAGTAAATTCAATAAGGTTGGTGAGTGAACCTTCAACATCTCAGTGTTCAACTTTCCAGGCGAGGCGAGCCAAGGAAAATGCAATGGTCCAAATCACAGCCAAGTCTTGGACATTAGCTTCATCAGATGTACATTTATTTATGCATTTGATCTATATACGAGGAAAACTGTAGAGCCTTCAAAACATTTATAAATTGGGTATTGGAGCAAAAGTGACGGGTCTTCTGAAAAATTTAGAAAATCCAGCTCACCACATTGTTTATTTTGATAATTTATTTACTTCTATCCCCCTTATGATATATTTGAGGAATAATTTGTTTTTCGCCACTGGCACAATAAGAGAAAATCGTCTAAAGAATATTGGATGGTTAAAATCCTCCAAAGAAATAAAAAAAAATGGGGTGAATTCGATTATAGATTTGAAAAGAAAACTATGATTGTAGTTGTTCGATGAAAGGATAGTGGCTTCGAATTGTCATGGGATTGAACCAATTAAAAATATTGCAAGGTACCTAATTAAATATTTAAAAAAAAACTATGTAACAATCACTCAACCTAATGCTGTTACACAATATAATCGTTTTGATTTAACGGATAACTTTGTTTCCAACTAAGAATAAGAGTTCGCGGGAAAAAGTGGTGGTGGGCCATATTTTCAAACTTCTGTGATGTGGTAGTGTGTAATTCATGGATACTCTATCAAATGGTTCATCCTGAAGAAAATATGTGCCTTTTAAATTTTAAAAGACTTATAGCACCCACATATATGAAATCATCAAAAGCGAACTTATTGTGCTTAGAAAAACCATTAGATTTTTAATATCATCAGGTCCAAATCCAGGCACTCAACATTTTTGGAGAAGAAATCAAATCAGAAAAAGATGCAGGGTGTTATTCCCTAATTTATTTTATATGTGAACTGTGCAATGTCGCGTTACATCATAAATGTCATGAAACGTACCACAAAGGAAAATAGAATCACTAAAATCACGTAAATCCTTTTATATGTTTTTATTGTTTAGTCATAAGTTTTATATATCCAGTTTACGTTTTATCTCCATAAGTTAGTAATATGTTTAGTTATTAAGCAAATATATTTTTTTCTTAATAGTCTATAAAAATCTTGAGAAATAAATGTCCTAAAACCTGTACATGTTTTGTTTCATACTTGTACCGTTTACCCCCCTATTTCGCTGACGTTGCGAAAATGCAACACCTCAAATTTTCCAAATTAAAAGATTTTTCCATATTTTTTTGACGAAATTTTCTTAAAGGTATAGTTTTAGAACATATTCTCAAATTTTATAAAAATCGAACAACGAGAACTGGTAGCGGCGTTTAATGGGTTAAACTGTTCAAATATACTTTTCATGAGGAATTTTCTGATACATTCATCTAAATTTTCTTTTTTATATTTTTTAAATATTCTTTCGGCTGCCCTCGTAGCTCAGTGGGCATGACACTGGCTTCTCTTCACACCGAGGGTTCCAGGTTCGATTCCCGGTGAGGTCAGAATTAATCCATGTGATTTACTCAAGCCTGGGTGTTTTGTTGTGTTTCGCTTCTGTAATTGCGCTTCTTGGCCTGTTCAAGCGTAAAAAAAATATTGTTGAAAATAAATTGTACATTTGCATTTGGCCAAGCACAAAATGCACGCTGCTGTTTCACAGACAGAAGACATTCTATAATTATTATTGTATACAACACAATAAAAGCATAATATTTTTTAAGTTAATTTGAACCAGCAATGAGGTCTGTAATCCGAAGAATCACCAAACAGTCTGCATATAACCTCACAAATCATTCTGAGAAATACTATACGTACATAAAATTATACTTATAAAGTAGAGATAAAATTGAAAAATCATTATTATACCTTTATGTTGTCCATATTTAGTTGACTTTTGCTATAATAACTGTTAATTCCAAGTGCCATTTCCACTTCTTTGTACAAAAGAATAAATACTTTAACCCCTTGTGCCTGAAACGTACCCTCAAACACTTAATATCATTGAGAATAAACACTTTTTCATTAATTCAAAATTTGGAAGAAACAGCCTCGAAAACATTTTGACCCAAATCAGGGAGGAAGTTCCCGATCGGTCCAGGACTTGTATGATAATTTTATGAGCAGCAGATATTTTGCAGAAAGTTTTTTTTTTTGAGATAAATAATAAAAAAATTCAAAATCACACATTGAAAAATTTATTAACTCAGATGATTGCAACAGAGTAAATAAATATAAACATGCTATTCTTATTAAGCAATATGAAAGGAGGATAAATCATAAGTTTTTATAAAACGTCTTATAATTTTTTTTAAATACGAGAGCAAAACAATTTAAATATTTAAATTTGTTCTCACAAACTATTGTGCATCAATTTCTCTATGAATTACAAACCTTTTTTCTTATTATTACGAATACGAACTACGAATAATATTAAAGAAAATTGATGCGACACATATTCCATGTTTGCATTAATATTTGGTTGGCAAAAATACCACCGGGATGTTGCAGGGTTGTCAAAAACTTTTATGCACGATTATTACATATTTTCATCAGTCACCATAAAAGAAAATGGAATCACTCAAAGAAATAAGAAAGTAAAGGTTAATTTTTTTACCCTTCTTGACAAAGTATACTTTGAATATTTCTTAATTTAAGAAATTTGAGAAATTCTTCAAAACTTCTAAAATTGGTTTCATCAACATTGTAAATTTGCTCCGGTGTAAGATTTTCGGTTTCTATAAATGCTTGAAACATTTCGCATTCCTGTTTGATATATATTTGACAATATTTATAAACCTTTTACAATATCAAATCATGATGTGAATGCCCCATTAGTTTATCCACAGGTAGCAATTGCCTGAATGAGCTTACCATTTCCCCTGTACTCGGACAAAAGTTTTAATAACTTCCGTCTCACTGCTCTGTCGTACGCTTTTTGCTGATCCACAAGTTTTTGATTCAATGCTTCTTCTATTAAGGGGTTACGTGTAGTCAGGATTTTTAAAAAAATTGTTTTTTTTTTGTATTTTCTTAAAGCAAAATGTTTCAAAAATATTGTGTGAAAATATCAACTCGATCCGGTTATTAGTTTTAAAAATATCCAACGATAACTATAGGGCCTTCTGCTACCGCCCGTACTGACACGCGGATGCTACTAGAGCCGGCCGGGCTGACAAACGGGGCGATTGCTACGGAATGCGGTTTTTACCTGATTAATTCTAAGAATAATGTATGGAAATTCTTTTATACTTCTACTTTTAGATATAAGACCCTTTAGGCTGACTGAGATTTGATTTAGTGCTAGTACTTCAGTGGCAGTGAAACCCAGCAGTTGATAGGTAATTGTGCGTGTATTATAATCATTTTCAAAAATTTAAAATGAGACGTCATGAAGGTATGCAAGGAATATTAATGATTGCCAATGCATAGGATTAAATTATGGACCTAATGCACACCAGTACGCTGAAAAACTCGATATAGAGCGCATAAAGATTGCTGACCAACGTGCAAATCAGGTCACTCGAGAAGGCAAAATGAGACGTAGATAAAAAAAATCGACATCTTGGAGGCTTACACATCGGCAGAAGATGTATTATATGTATCAGAAATAGACAACTCTATGTAAGTAATTTTTTAAATTGTATTTGTATTAATTATTTATGCATAAAACTTTAAACGCGTTTTTCTCAAAACAACGTTTTCAAAAGCGGTGTCCACGATAGTTTAAAAACTACTTGATAGATTTAACCGAAATTTAAACATTGTATTTTAGGCATTAAAAACTTGTGCTTAATCAAAGGATTTTTTTTTTTGACTTAAACTTTTTTTTTTTTATAAATAATAAATGAGTGATTTTTTCCCTCAAAATTCATAATTAAGCTTTCAAAGATCGCCACTTTGCTAAATTTGAAAAAAAATAAAAAAGCTTCGATTAAGCACAAGATTAACTACTGAACTACTAATTTCTTTTTGTTTCATTAAATTTAGATAAACCACTAAGAAGCACTGATGGACACCGCGAGGCACTACTTGCAAAACAGGGGTCAAGAAACGAGATTCTATCGTGGTCCAGTATTAATAATTTTATTTGAAATTTTCGGTATAGTTACTTAAAATATAGTGTAAAACGTTGGTATTATGTATTGAATCAAAACATTAAACAACCGTTCAAAATATTTTTTTGAAAATGTCTATTTTTTGCGCCTCTGACTACACGTAACCCCTTAAATGTTTCCCTGATACATAAATCATCCTTTTGCAATTTTTTAACCTTGACCCTAGTTGGAGCCACCACTGTTTCTTCTTTGATCACCATCTATGAAACAGATTCACTCTCGACACTACAAGGAAGTCATCTGTTTCCAACTCGGCACCCCGAAACACTCGACAGTAGCGGACCTCAGTCTAGAGTTAATTACCACAAAATCAATCACAGACCTTTCATTTCCTCTTTCCCACGTACATTGGTGGGTTTTTTGTGTCCAAAAAGGTGGTTAGATACAAAAACTTTTCAAAAAAAACAAAAGGTTCCATTCTAGACACACTTCAACAAATTATCGCCATTCCCATTCAACCTTCTGTCCCCATGTCCGTCAACAGCTGACTTTATATAATTATTATTATAATTTTATTTTGTTGTATTTTTTATTATATTATGATTTCTTTAAGCTTCTGCTTTTGCTATATACAGTAGAACCTCGTTAATTCGAAATTCAAGGGACCTAAAGAAAAAACATTTTGAATTATGCGGAACCCTGTTAATTCGAAATTCAAGGAAAAAAAAAATGCGATGCGAAATTTGCCAAAATTTCATGAAAAAGCTGTTAATTTTGTGAAAAATTTATGTTTTGCATATTTCAAGAAATCATTTTGAAAACGCAATATTTATTATGCCAATGCAAAATAAATTTGAGTATTTGTTGTTCTCACTTGTGAAAACTCAAAATATTTTTTTTTTCAATTTTGTCAAAATGTATTGATTTATGGCGCAAGGGGCTAAAAATTATTTCAAATTACTAATTACTGGGGTTTTCGAATTATTGGGGATAATCTACTATGAAATTAACATTTTGGGACTTATGGGTTTGAAAAATTTCGAATTGTGGTGAATTTTTAATTATTGGGATTCTACTGTACTTGCTTTTTAATTGATTTTATATTAATCTTTTAGTATTGTGCTACTGCTATGTATTTGCTCTCCACTATATTATAACATTTTCGTGTTTATATTTCATGAGCAATCACTATGTATTATTCAAAGTATTCATTCATTCAATGTACACTATACCTTATTGTCTGTAAAAGCCCCGAAGGGCGTTAATTAATAAATAAATAAATAGATACAGACAGATTTTGCATTGAACACATGACTTATTTATTATACAATTGCGATAATGATATTTCTTACAGCTTTTCTTTTCAGTATCTGGTCAAGCCTCCAATAATCTCCCGTTACGGGCCTTTTGAGGTAAATTTCCGGACTAAGCCACCAGTCAGTGATGTATATCTCTTCCTTGGCTCCCTCCAGACAGTCGGCCACAGCATTCAAGTATCCTGCGCCATCCACAAAGTGGCAGGCTTTAGTGGCACTTCGGACCGGCGCAAATGAATGATGGGGATTAGGAGATGTAAAGTCTCTAGCTAGAAAACAAAGGCATATTTAGAAAAAATAAAAATCAAGAAGAAATTTGACATTTCGAAATTTCTTTTTCTGTAAAAATATTATATGTAGCATATAGATGCTAAATGTTGTATCATAAAATTATCCCAATTATAATAATTTTGCTGTCTGTCTCCCTGTCCGTCCGTCTGTGCGTCCATCTGTCCCTGTAATTTTGTTCAATGTCCATAATTTTGTTTGATTTCATAGCTAAAAAAATCAAATTAAATCCTGCATTATTCGTCAAAAATACAGTATACATACTAAAATATATTTTCTTTATGTACACTTCCTTTATAAGGATTTTTTCCAAGATCAGTGTCATTTCCGACGTGGTATAGTGAATACGGTATCTGCACTCACTCAGGGTGCTCGGGTCCGAATCCCCGGTGCCGTAATATTTTTCTATTATTTAATTCTATTATATATTTTTTATTTTTGATTATATTTTGGTATCTATTTTATTTATAATGAATTATATAATTATGTTGTCGATAGAGTGATATTGTAATCAAAGGACAGTATTGCGTTAAATTTTCATTAAATTAATATCCTTACCTGCCCACAAGAGAAATGTGAAAAAAATATTGAAATACATTATTTTGATATTTTAAAAACTGAGGGTAAACACAACACTGTTTTATTCCACTATGTATATTTATTTTGAATTGTTAGAACGTTTTTGGGATTTCTCCCATTGTCAATAACAACACGTTTACAACTAAATTAAAAATGATTCGAGACAGAATTTATAGGGATTGGGTGGGTGTAATGGTGGTGGGGGTCGGGGGCGGGTTTAGAATGAATAAGAGTGGAGAGATTATGAGTGGTATCTGGATGTTAATTATATTTCTATTATTTATTTCTAAGATCTCTATCTTAGAAATAAATAATAATAAAATTTCGCTTTTATCTTCATCAATGAAGATAAAAGAGGAGTATATCAATTAAGTTGTGGAGATTGTGATGCAGTTTACATCGGACAAAGTGGGAGAAAAATAAAGGAAAGATAGAAGAGCATAAAAGAGCCGTAAAAAACTTTAGTTTAAATTCAGAAATGCCAGAATGGAGGGACATAAGTTTGATTCGAAATTATTATATGGGTGCAGTAAAGGAAGAAGAATGGACATCTTGGAGATCTTAGAAATAAATAATAATAAAATAAATAATAGAAATATAATTAACATCCAGATACCACCCATAACCTCTCCACTCCTATCCATTCTAACCCCGCCCCCGACCCCCACCACCATTACACCCACCCAATCCCTATAAATTCTGTCTCGAATTATTTTTAATTTAGTTGTAAACGTGTTGTTATTGACAATGGGAGAAATCCCGAAAACGTTCTAACAATTCAAAATAAATATAGTGGAATAAAACAGTGTTGTGTTTACCCTCATTTTTTAAAATATTAAAAATGTATTTCCACAATGTTACAAACAAAAAACTTGAACATTTATCATTATTTTGATAAAAATCATTATTATTATTTCATAGGTGTATGGCTATAAATAAGTAAATACTTATTAATTCTTTAAATTAAATTTTAAATGACGCAAAAAATTTAATATTTTTTGATATGTCGGGAATCGAACCCAGCACCCCTAACACGCTAGGCGAGCGCTTTAGCTCTGAGCTATGTCCCCAATTCTATAAGCTTCCAAAAAATCATATTTATAAGAAAATTTAGATGAATTTTACACCTATGAATAAATTAATCTTATTTTGTAGATATTATTTTTACCCAATGGCAACACTTTGCGATGGATAAAATTCCTTTATCTATGGTTACAAATATTGAGGGTTAAATTTAATATCAGCCTAGAAACGTGAAGCTGTTTAAATTATTTACAAAGCTTTTATACCAATCATAATAATTTCATTGTCTGTCTGTCTGTTCGTCGGTTTTTTTAAGAATTTTTTTTTTCTTTTTAATATAAATAAATAAATACTTATTGCTTAGGAACCGACATGAAAAAGTGTAGTCATTTAGGATGGGTTACAGTTAGTGTTTTAATAACAACCATGTATACCTTTAGAATTGGCAGTATCTTGCAACATTAACTTCCACTCTTTACTTTGTCTCTTTGTCCATAGCCTTATTATCATTTGTCTGCTGAGGTTTAAAATTTGTAAACCATTATTCAGTCCCGTTGAATACATTCCAGTAGATATCTCGAAGCTAAAATACATCAGATTTATAGGTAGAAAAAATGGCTAAAATTGATCAAATATTAAGATTAAATATATAAATATCTAAAGAATATTACGCCTGATCAAACAGCATAACACCAGTGATGGCACCATCCTTGGGTCTTATGTAGCCAAAACATGTGTCCTTTAAGAAAAACCAACGCTCTCGCCATTTACCACATGTGAAAGAACTACAGAAAAAGTTAACCCTGAAACAATCACATAAAACGAATTAGTGATAATTGAATTGACATTTCTTTATAGTTTTTTGGACTACCTGATCTCCACCACATCTGACCTCTACAGCTGAAGTTTCTAAAAATTTTTGTGGATCATCATCAGAATAGAGAATATCCGCAACTATTTACAGTTAAATAGAATAGAGAAATTTGTAGTGTTGTTGTGTAATTGTAGTGTAATTGTTGGAAATACTGCGATGATGGTGCATACGTCACTACTGGGTTGTCCTGAGAATGGGTGCAATATGGAATGGATGATCTATACCTATAAAACTCAATGTCTGTCTGTCTGTCTGTTCTCTATACAAATCCACAACGTTTGTCCGATTCGATTCAAATTTTGCATACTTATGCTTTGGGACCCGGCGGGTAACATAGGCAACATTTTCCCCCTATTCTCATACTCCTTCCCCTCCCTCTGACATATTTTCGATGCAAATCTGTACCGTTTGACCGATCGGACTCAAAATTTGGAAACTTATTCTTTAGGACTCGGCGAGTACATTGGCGATATTCCCACCTATTCTCATACCCCTTCCCCTCCCCTTGACTATTTTCGATGCAAATCTGTACCGTTTGACCGATCGGACTCAAAATTTGGAAACTTATTCTTTAGGACTCGGCGAGTAACATAGGTGATATTTCCCCCTATTCTCATACCTCTTCCCCCCCCTGACATATTTTCGATACAAATCTGTACCGTTTGACCGATCGGACTCAAAATTTGGAAACTTCTTCTTTAGGACTCAGCGGGTAACATGGTGATATTTCCCCCTATTCTCATACCTCTTCCCCCCCCCTGACATATTTTCGATACAAATCTGTACCGTTTGACCGATCGGACTCAAAATTTGGAAACTTATTCTTTAGGACTCAGCGGGTAACATGAGTAGTGATATTTCCCCCTTATTCTCATACCCCTTCACCTCCCCCTGACATATTTTCGATGCAAATCTGTACCGTTTGACCGATCGGACTCAAAATTTGGAAACTTATTCTTTAGGACTCAGCGGGTAACAAAGGCGATATTTCCCCCTATTATTTTACCCCTTCCCCTCCCCTGACATATTTCCGATGCAAATCTGTACCGTTTGACTGATCGGACTCAAAATTTGGAAACTTATTCTTTAGGACTCGGTGGGTAACATAGGCGACACTTCCCTCCTATTCTTTTAACTTTTCCCCTCCGCTGATATATTTTCGATGCAAATCTATACCGTTCGAATCAAACCTTTGTTTCCCCCCACAAATTTATTTTCAATTTAATCCTTAACCCGTGCAACGCCGGGTACGAACAGCTAGTTACACATATATCTTGAGTGCCCTCTTGGAAAATAATTGTGAATAATTGAAGACTGTTGACGCAGTCACAATGATACTAGAAAGTGTGCATCCAAGGCAAATACCACAGTTTGCCGGCCTGCTTGTGCTTATTAAATTCAAATTATTCAGGTTATTGTTGCAAAAATTTTCACAAAAATAAAAATACATAAAATTGTTATGATGCACTTAAGTGAAATTGTTGTTTACCTATTACAAATGCCGTAATGCAACAATCCACAACAATCACAGCCTGTCTGTCCAGGAAGGGTGGATCCAGCTCTCTTCATCACCATACCCTCCTTCCCTTTGGTGCCAAGGTCTTTTATAAACGAAAGATGGGAGACCTCCAAAAAATTCACCTGTACCATAAACATAAATAGTGAAATATTATTAACACACCCAAGATCAAAAAAAAGATTAAAGGCAAGGTATTGCATAATTGCCAAAGGAAGATTCTCGTAAATAAAAGGGGTTTGTCTATATGACAATGCTTTGTAGTCAGTCAAAGTTACTTCACTGACTACACTTGACTGAGTAGCTTATGTTGGTCTAATGGTTAAGACTCTCATATAGAAATGCAGTGGTCAGTGGTTCGATCCCCATTCCAGGAGACCGCCAAGTTATTTTCATAGAACAAGTGTTTAGCCTAGTTTGAAAGTAGTTATAATATTGATGTGACACGTATTCCATGTTCCCATTTCTGTTTTTTTTTTAATAAATTAAAAGCAAACTATTCACTTTAAAAAAATTTATTATTCCATTTTTTAAATTGCTTATATTCATATTTTAATAATAAATGTTGTATTTTAGTGTCGCATATCTGTGCGCCCTGGTATGTAAAATAGTTTAATTTTTTGTTTTAATTTTTTCTCATTTTTTTAGTGGTTACTTTAGTGTGTATTGTATTTGTGTAAATTTTATTCTCTACCGCCCTGGATAATAGAGATTTGACTATGTTTCAAAGATATATGTAATCATTTTTCTTTCAGAGAAAATAAGGAGGCCTTCGTTAATGAGGATACTGCAATTCACAGTAAGGAAAATCAAATTCAAAGGTGATTCAGTTTTTAATTTTGGTTACTTATTTTTCAGCGATATTGAATTCCCACACATTTTCCTTATCCTTCAGATTATTCTGAGAATAGAGTGGAGTGGACCCACAATCTGTAAATTCCTACGCTACTTCCTTATTATTTAAAACAATGATTAGTAAGTTTTCAGGAAGTCGTGACCACAAGTTTACTCAGTTCAAACAAATTTATTTATGTGTGAAGGTTAATAATAATAACATGATACGCTTTTATTATCTTACAGAGACTTTCGAATAAGCAATAATTGTAAGCATACAAAATATGATGTGATTACAAAACAAATTGTGTACTTTGCAATATTATCACACATTTTAATTTAATAGACCTCATAGCATAATAAACAAAATATATTGTGAACTTAAGAAGGCATCTTATGATAAATAAATAAGTATTTTTATTAAATTTTTTGAACATTACAGATACAGATATTGGAGGACTGTTGTCCTGTTAGAAGCCTCAACAATCATTAAGCTTGTATGTGAAGACGAAAGAATGTGGACGAGGCGAGTGTTGAGTGTCAGGACAGAGGAGTGTGGCGCTCTATCTTCTCTGCCTACCCCCGCGTGGAAACCCCGCTTGATGGTTAGTAAGTAAGTAAGTGGAACACTTTGTTGGATTTAGAAGAATTTCTTTTATGACTTCATGACACACATACATTTTTCTTTGTCTATGCATTTAAATGTTGAATTTTTTTTTAAATGATCAAATATTGTGAATTATTACCATCCAACGATAAGTAAATAACAGTGCACCTGCATTCATATTTCAAATGCATCTCCACTGCCACTGAAAGGATATAAAAAACGTGTGCTGTAACTTGTTCTTGTTGTCGCCTCTCTATTTCTATTTCGCCTCTCTATTTCGCCGTCTCGCCATTCTGACTCAGTTATTGCTGCGCCTCTCATGAGCTTTTCGATGGGAAAATAGCCCTATTCGAGAGGCACACTCTCTCCCGCATACCTCACAGATGAAGCGGTCAGGCTGCGTCGGTCGGTCACGTCGACGCATGCTTCACTCATCTGGCCGCCGCAACACCATCAGCCCGAGAGCAAAATCCCCTCCAGATCACACGATCCTGTGCCAGCTGTTCCCAATTCTCGGATGCTCCACATAGGCTCAGCGATTCTCGGAGACAGTCTTTATATCTTTTCTTCTGTCCGCCGGCCTTTCGTCTACCCACTTTCTTCCCATATAAGACCCGCTTCGGAAGTCTGTGATCGCCCATGCGTAACACATGTCCCGTCCACCTCAATCTTGCTTCCACGATCATGTCCTCAATTGGGCGACATTTAGAGCGACGCAGAACAGTAACTTTAGATATATGGTCGCTCCAGTGGATCTGTAGAATGCGGCGAAGGAAGCATTGGTGGAACATTTCCAGACTCTTGACGTGTCTTCTGTAGGGTACCTAAGCCTGCATTCCATACATGGTGTAACTACCAGGCAGGTAAATCTGCTTGGACAGCGCTTTCAGCAGTCCTTGTCCTTGGAGGTATTCCCGGCAAACCTAGTGAGACAAATCCCTATCACAGTCTAGTCTACTCCTGCTGGGCCGGGTCGGTTCCAAGCCGTATTTGTGTGAAGTTCGAGCTGGGTCGAGCTTGCGTGAAGCTCGAGTCACACCATATGCAAAATGCCAGCCTCTGCAGAGCCTCCATAAGGAATCCACCATAATGCTCCAGAATCCCACCATAAGGCTGCGTTTTGACTGTGTCAGAGACCTTAATGCCTGTGCCTAATCTATTTTGCTTTTCTTTATATTTCTATTGCCGTATACTCTGTGTGTTTTCTTAAGTTTAAAAAAAATTTTTGGTTGTGTAAAACATTCTCTTTTATTTCCACGCCCTTATCACTTGCACATTAAATTTAAAGTATTCTATCCTCTTTCAAGCATATTTAATTTTTTTAAATAAACTAAAATTTGTGCCACATACAATTGAGTTTTATTTATGTTTATTAGGGAGCATCAAAAATGTATGAATTATTTAAACTATTATTTTTTCTATTAGGCAACTTTTAATATATACGTTTTCTTAGGTCTATTTAAGCAATTTAAGATCAATGAAATAATTACATGAATCATTTAAAAATAAATATAATTAAAAGGAATAATATTTATTTAAGATGATGTCAACAAATTTTTGTCTAATAATTTTCGGAAATGATCTTTAACGGCCAAGAGCAAATATGGTTTCTTCTCTTCATTGGTGGAGTGAAGACAATTGTCTTCACACCACCGATATCTCTTCCATGAGCGCTGCTCCTCTCTCTACTATATCATTTACAACTTTCATATAATGTACAAAAGTCATAGGTTTAATGTAGTCTTCATCATCCTTTCATGTTCTAACATCTTTCGTCAAAAAATCACATGAAATGGCGATTGTATTGAAAAAATTCAATGTATGATTTGTAACAAAATCTTATAAGGTTTAGCCAAAATAATAAGACCATCTTTTGTTTAATTTCTTGTGAATCTTCATCATCGAAATGTACAAAAGCAAAAAGCTCTTCAGAAAGATACCAAAGATGTCATTTTCTGAGTTTTTTTAACTCACTTCACTTTTAAACGCCATTCATTACATGGCACGATCGTAAATTCAGTCTAAGAACAAAAGGTATGTTGTTTTTCGAAAACTTTGGTTGTGATACTAACAAGGTTCCTATTGTTTAAAATACTACAGGGGTTGGAAGAGGGATGTGATCAACCTATCCACGGCTTATTGATGCTACATGCAGTGACATATTTGGTTGTTGCAGTCATGCGACCCCTCAATTAATTTAAATGAAAAATAAAAAATATTGTATATTTTTTTGGCTCTTAAAAACATATAAAAGTGTGCCCCGATAAAAAAAAAACAAACTTATTTTTTTGCAGCACCCTAATGTTTATATTAGATTAGATTATTTCGATAGATTATTTAGATAGATTATTTCGAAAATATAAATATGTATTCAAGTTGCACCACAAAGTAACTGCCATGTTAGTAAACGCTGTACATGAAGAACTTTTATGCACTTGATTTGCATTTAATTATTATGAAAAATTTTGTATCGTTTTAGCAGAATAACTAACACACCAGTATTTCTGCTCACCTAGAACGTTTGATTATTTATACTTAAAATTCTGTTTATATTTATATTTGTTTATATTTATATAAAAAAACATACATTTACATCTATAAAACAAAAATCTCACCAGTTCATAGTGGTTCCTGTAAATGGTGATATTGCATAAACTATACAAATAGTCTTCCAACTGCTTCATCCTTTTGGGTAGGTCTTCAAATGAGACAAGCATTTCCGGTTTCTTTGGGAATCTAAAACATCAAAAATCATAAAATATTTTAAAGAAATAAACACATTCTTCACAAGAATTAAAAAAAAACATAATATCGAGGTTCCTCAGCCAAAAGGGTGATTAGCAAGTGATTACATATTTCGAACATTACAGGAGAGCAAAATAAAGTTTTGATTTTGGTTTTGTCAATATTTCTATTACAATATTGTCAAAATCAGATTAACATAACTTTCTTTCGCTCTCTTGCAAAGTTCGAAATGCCCTTTTGGCTGAGGACCCTCAATACGTAAATGGTAATAGGACTGTGTATTAATTTTGAGAGATTTTCTTATAAATTCCAGCATCATTTTTAAAAAGTGGTTATAAGTTGATCATTCAAAATATTGTCCATCACCAGCTACTACCTTTTCCCATCTTTCTGGCAGATACGGATACCATGTAGGAAAATGAATTTTGAGAATTTGGTATCTTCATAAAAAGTACTGCTTTTTATGAAGATACCAAGATACCTTTTTATGAAGATGAAAAGCATAAAGAAATGTTGCTCAGCCCGGCCATGAGTCATCGATTGAAACAAGTAGTGTTCAAAACGAGCAATGTTTGGAGAATACAGCGGCTACGGAAAGACTTTCCATTTCAGCGTTTCCAAGTATCAGCAATATGAGCAGCTCGTAACACTCATCACCAAGCAGATCCCACCAAATATAGAGCATAGGGCTTCGATCCATGGATATTCGGCTTTGCCGTCGATGTTGATGCATGGCCGGGCTTACCCCATTATTTCATACGCTTGGGATTATCGTAGTGTATCTACTTTTCATCGCCAGTGACAATACAATAAAGAAAACCTTTTCGATTCTGCCGTTGGAGTAGGTGTTCACATATAAAATGTCACCTTTCCACATCTCTTGACTTCAGTTCGTATGGAACATTATGCTTGCTTTTGAATCAATATCAGTGCATTTAAGCATCTAGAAATAGTTGAACAATCAACTCTTAATGATTCAGCACGTTTATCTTCCATTTGAAATGGGTCTTCATCAAGTAACGCAACTCAACGTAAAACTTCCCACAAATGCATCCCCACAAATCCCGTAATTCGACAAATTTAATGTTAAAAAAATCTATTTTGTGTACTTGGGCAAAATGACATAAATACTGAAAACCAAAGCCACATGATTGTCATGAATATAGTTAACTAGCTGTTCGTATCCGGCGTTGCACGGGTTAAGGATTAAGCTGAAAATAAATCTGTGGGTGGAAACAAAGGTTTGATTCGAACGGTATAGATTTGCATCGAAAATATATCAGGGGAAGGAGAAAAGGTAAAAGGGGAAGGAGGAAATATAGCCTATGTTACCTGCCACGACCTAAAGAATAAGTTTCCAAATTTTGAGTCCGATCGGTCAAACGGTACAGATTTGCTTCGAAAATATGTCAGGAGGAGGGGAAGGGGTATAAGAATAGGGGGGAAATATCGCCTATGTTACTCGTTGAGTCCTAAAGAATAAGTTTCCAAATTTTGAGTCCGATCGGTCAAACGGTACAGATTTGCATCGAAAATATGTCATGGGGAGGGGAAGGGGTATGAGAATAGGGGGGAAATGTTACCTATGTTACCCGCCGGGTCCCAAAGCATAATTATGCAAAATTTGAATAGAATTGGACAAACGGTGTGGATTTGTATAGAGAACAGACAGACGACAGACAGACAGACATAGAGACATACATTGAGTTTTATAGGTATAGATATGCCCCAGTGCGTCATGTACAAGTTATGCCCTCTCTTAGGGATCCGTCAAAATTAAAGCACGGTACTAATATGTATATAAATTATTATAGCACATACAATGGAAAAAATGCTTATACACTTAATTCCACTTAATTAGGACACCGGTTTATCGGGACAGCCGTTTATTTGGGTCAAATCCCAAGGAACAGAAACAAATAAAGTAATTAATAGTAGTTTACTTCGGTTATCTGGCAAACCATTCAGTGTAATTGAGACAGTGAATTAAAAATGATGGAATCGATTGAAGATATTTCATTCACAATTTCCTCGTCAGCCAAAGATTTTAGCGCTAAAATTACCTTCCTAAAAGCGACACAGTTTGTCGCTGATAGTTGGCGAGCCACCAAAGCCGACACCATTTGAAATTGCTTCGCTGCTTCTGGCTTGGAAACGTTTGGAGCTTCAAGAAAATTTGAGTGATACAGAAAATGAAGAGGTATGGCAATCAAGTTATTGCTATAAGAGCTACAAGCTCCAATTGTTAATTATCTGTAATTTTCAACAATAGATGACAATTTAGTAAGTTCAGATGCAATTGTTGAATTCATTAATTCAAAGCATCAAACAGAAAGCGAAGGCGACAACAGTGATGAAGTGATGAAAATCCCTTGTTAGTGTGACTAATCAAGATGGAATAAATGTATAAGCGTATTACAGCATTATTTTATGCAAGTACGCAATGATAGGAGCCCAAAATCCATAATGAATACCTGTGCCGATTTTGTACAATTGCTATTCAACAAAAACACCAGACAGATTGATGCAGGAATATTTTTTTATTGTTATAAATATATTATGTAGGTTATTTTCATAACTATTTTTTTACGTTATTGTCATTATAATTGGTTGCGAGTTTTTTTTAAAGTATTATTGATTATTTTATTCTTTCATATTCACATGTTTGAGCTAGTGATGCAATGAACACGAATATTCGTATTCGCCGAATATCATCACGAATATTAAAAACAAACTATTTATAAGTGAACGCAACGCAAATTATGGTTTGGTTGTGCACCGTGTAACACACTTACGCACTCTATTATTGGGAATTCCCCTAACATTGAATGAATGGATTTGTTGAGTTCTCAAGTTGCCAATTGTTACTTGTTTCACAGCATAACATGAGGTGCTCATTTCATCTAGTTTTTCTTTTGTAATATGTATTATTCGTTTCATTTTATTTCCGTTGTGTGTATAAGTGTTAACTCTTAAAAAATAATTTCAAATTAAATCTAATTACAGGATGAAAAACTAGCCCAGAAGTATTCTTCATTAAAGCTATGTACTGTCGCTTCAGAAAGATTATTTTTGACTACTGGGAATGTACGAACGGATAAAAGAAATCGCCTAAAAGATAAAAGAACGCCTGAGAAGTTACAAATGTTGTGCTTTTTGATCAAAAATTTGCCGGAGGTAAATTTTAATTATTTAATCTCCTGGTTAAAAAAAGAACAGTGGTATATTATTTATTACCTTGTTGAATTATTCGTATTCGTATTCGCTGAAAAGTAGATTTGATATTCATATTCGTATTCGTGAAAGTAGTATTCGTTGAACATCACTAGTTTAAGCTAATAATTATAATTTTTTTCTATAATCTAATATTTTTTTCAATAATTAAATTTATTCAATAACCAGCCTCTTATTTAGGACAAAATGTTCATGCCCGATGTGTTCCAAATAGGTGGAATCAACTGTAGTAAAAAAGTTCCCCTAAAGCACCCTAAGTTTAAATTTTAAAATTCTATTATATTCAGGTGCAGAAAAATATCAAAATTAGACTTAAATGAACTAGAAAACTAATATCTAATATTGTCACCATATTCACATCAAAAGAAAAATTAAAACTGATCCATAAAATATAATTCATAGAGAGTATCAGTAAAATAATTGTGTAATTTATTTTTATCTTCTACCTTCTATCTCTTCTTCTTTTCATTATGCTGTAATAAATAAAAATAATATAAATCATGCTGGCTCTGAATTTTTTTTTTTTGGTAAATATTTGGAGTAGCAAAAAATCCTGCGATTCAAAATCTAATAATTACATCACTCATATCTCCCCTTCTCTCTTATCTAACTGAGATTTTATTACACTAAAATAAAAATACTAGGGAAATTACTTCAGTTAATCACAGCACACTTAATATCCAATAAATTGTTTACAAATCACGATGTGCCTACATGAAATTCCACTCAGCTGCAACAGTATAACATATAACCTCTTTAATTCATACTACCTCAATTTAATATTCCTCTTTATTAGAATTTTTGACAATCTAAGAACTCGAAATATTCTTCTTTTTTTATAAATTTTTTAATATTTTGGAATAAATATACATAATTAAAAAAAAAAAAAATTCAGAATTTTGACCTTCTACCCACATAAAATTCAACATTATGTAATTTAACTAATTATCTAATTTTTCAAAACATATTTAAAATGAAATACAGAAAAAATAGATATAAACTGCCTAAAAAATGTAAAAAAATCATAAATGTGTGATATACCTTGTATTCTGAATGTCAAAATTTGCACAAGGCAAAGAGGAAGGTTCTTATGAAGAGAAAAATTGGGAAAATTGCCGGGAAAAACATATAAACCCAATTTTTCTTTTTCCCATACAAACTTTAGTCAAGAAAATTCGCACAATCTTCGATATTTAATTATGTAGTAGTGTTTCAAGTTTAAAACAATAATAAAAGTTTTAAAGTTTTATGAAAGTTTTTTTATTTTTATTATTTATGTGAGTAAGAACTCGCTGATATTATTTAATGTATATTAGTAAGAACTTGCTGATATTATTTAAAATTTTAAATGTTTGATCTGTTTGGAACAAAAACGTTATTGTGTTTTTATATATTGTTTTGAAAAAATAAATGACGAGGGGCTTTATAACGGGAAATTTTCATATAAACAGTGCATTTTACATACAATATTATCAAGAATAGTTAAGGAGCACAAATTTTAAAAATAAGGTGTGCATGTTTTTAAATCATCGCTTCTCAACTGTAAGAAAATGACGCTCATTGTGATCAAACTCACAGTGATGCTGTCTTTTCTTCACAAGGTCATCAAATACGTAGGTACATTGTTTTCTATAATATATCAACTTCCCATCATAATATATCGGCTTCCCATCAAAACCAATTGATTTATGGATCAAATACAAAGATGATATGTGTGACGATATTTTGCATCAAATGCACATTAGAATAGGAAATCCAAAATTACAAATCAGTGAAGCGTTGATATCAATTAAGGACATGTGCTTGGTGATGTCAAACAGAGTATTATCTCAATTAGGAATAGCCGCAATCAATCGCCTGATGCACTACTTTTTTAATCGAGAGCTGCAACGTGAAAAACTGTGTGACCTCGATGCTTTAAGGGGTGGGTAAGGTTATTAACTTTTTTTTTTGCATTTTATTTTTAATTTTTTAAATGAATGTATAACATCGCAAGAATATTGTGTCAAAATTTCAAGTCAATAGGAGCAAAATTGACGAAATTATGAACATTTTAGCGATACTCAGACTGATTTTCTATACCTGCTCGGGCATCTCAAGATAGCGCTCACCTGAGGACTACCGGACGTGCTATTGTATTGAAAGAGTTTTGCGTAGACAAGGACAAAAAGATGCTGATGATGAAAGCTCTTTGCTGTGTGAACATGGCATCGACGATTATGTGTAAGTATAAAATAAGTGTTGAGTTTTATTTTGAATTTTACAGTGTGCAAAACTTTAAAGCGTTTTCCCCACATCTCACGTTTTCAAAGTCGGTGTCCATCATAACTTCAAAACTACTGCACCGATCCTTTTGAAATTTTGAACACTATTTCTGTACATAATTTACGAGGTAACGCTGGAGACTTTTTTTCAAATTTGTTATTAATTTTTATTTTTTAATAACAAATTAGTCGATATTTTTCGCAAAAAATCACGTTTTTCCCTTCAAAGTGTTCCAAAAAATTGAAATTTCGAAAAACCCTCCCAGAGTTACCTGGGAAAATCTATTATCTAACGAATGAACTTTGATTTTTTGATTTCAGATGATCTAACACCAAGTTACGATGGACACCGCAATTCTACTTTTTTCCGAGACACGTCCGAATAATTGCTGCCATTGCCGTATTTTTTAATATTTCGTCTTGAAAATTTTACAGAATATTCTTCAAATGTCATACTTTAATGTAACATTGGTTTTAATAAAGATATTTTAACTGTGTCGTCACAAAAAATTCACAAAAACATGCCCTTTTTTGTACGAATTAACCTTACCCCCCCCTTAAGAAAATCAGTTTGAATAAATCTTCCTCTGTTGAACCAACAACTCACTGCTCACGCTTCAAGGCTTGGAGTTTGTAGTTTGTATATACTCTAAGCTTCAAGGTCAGAATGCGAAGTGAGCATGCTGTCATACCAATGCGACATCTGTCGTCGCATCCCAAGCCATCTAGCCAGGGCAGAGTCACTCCGGATGGTCTCCGGCCGAACAAATATCACGAATGACATGACAGAAAAAATGGTACAATAATCATTTGCAAAAACATACTCCCCACCCTGAAGGTTCTCAGAACCTTCAACAGACAAAAAGAAAGGAAACAAAGAAGAAGGGAGATAAAGGTAAAATTCTTAACCTAACGAGAGTGCGATTTTTATTATTTATTTGCGAGTAAATAAATAATCGTATACATAGAAGCGTATGAAATATGTATATCATTGCGTTGGTAAAGGGTATAACTTTACCACAGGTCGCTTAAAGACACCTGATTTCATCTATCATATTTGGTTGAGCGAATGAGCTATACTGACATGGATGCAAATGAATTAAATTTCGAAATTCAAAATGAAATTGCCGATGAATTGAGGACATACAAATTAGTTGATTCCGCTACTAACCAAGATGATGTTGTCAACTATCCACCCGAATTTTCGAACTCGCTGGATTTGCCAGGATTTCCACCTTACAATCTTCAGTTGAAAGTTGGATTGGTGGTCATAATAACCAACCGCGTCTTTGTAACGGCACACGACTAGCGGTGAAAAAAATACTGAACAAGGATATAAAGGAGAAAGCATTTTTATACTACGCATTCCAATGATTTCAACTGACATACCATTTGGATTTAAACGACTACAGTTTCCAGTGCATCTTGCTTTCGCTATGTTCATAAATAAACCCATGTTTCTTGCATGGCCAACTGAATGTTACCTGTTCCCATGTTGGAAAACCATCAGTTTTGTTTGTTTACGCGCTAGGTAATCAAACAAAAAATATTGTGTACCATAAAGCATTACAATGGAAATATCATTTAACACAATATTACTAAAAAATTGCAGTATACGAAATAGAAAAGTGAATTTTGTAAGTAGGTAGTCCTTATGATTATGACATTAAAAATATATAGAAAAATATATTAAAATTATGCAAATTTATTTTTGATATTACGGTAATTATTTGATAATCAATAAATAAAGTGATCACTCTGAGATATATTTTTTATTCAATTTTTTGTGTAAATTACACATTTGTGACTGTACAGTATCACAAACTTATCTGATCTGGTGATTGATACTGAAAACTAAAGATGTCACCACGACATGTACACTTTATAAGTGAACCTAACTAGACTACTTTTAAAAAGATGAGATAACATGAGTGATGACATCATTTGAATTCAATATTAATTGTAATTCTATGTTACCCTTTGTTTGTTAAGAATTATATTTAATAAAATAATGGCAATCTATGCATGCGGTTACATATATGTACATTTAAACAAATTGTGTTCAACTCATAATAAATTTTAAACTTATTATAAGGATTATCCACATCATAATCTGTCAATTTAATGAGATAAATATATAATTTTGATTTATTTATGTGATGATAACTGTTATTTAAATGCAATTACCTTGGCAGGGCACCAGCTCTCTTTTTTGGTCGATTCGATAATTTTCTGGGACGCGAGATTGGTTTTCCATCGAGTGCCGCTCTTTCTGCGACATCAATATTTGTGCGAAAACTGCTGCGAAGCTCTCTGTGGGCCTTAGTAGGAAAGGGAATGTTCAGACCTGCTCTGAAGATTGCTAAATCTTGATGCAAACTTAAAATATGTTTGTATCTCTTTGTGATTGTCCAAGAGAAATCACCATGAGTCAGTAGTATAGTGTACCTGGAAGATTACATTTGTTATTTCCAAGATAGTGTGGGTTAAATTTATGATGGAAAAAGTTTAAAATGAAAAAATATTCTGGTTCTGACAAAATGCTGTGATTACGTACGTATACAGGATGTACCAGAGCTAGCAGCAGAAACTTGGCCGGTAGATTCCTGACTAGTTAAGGAGACATGCAATATCAAAGTTTGAATTTTTTCTCAATATTACTGTTTGTTATTTCTGTTTGTTATTTTTCAAATATATGAGTTGTGTAATAAAAAATATTTTAGTCTGCATGGTTTTATGTTAACCTATTTCCACCGAATACATATAAAGAATATTCAAATAAAAACAATAACACTCTTACGCATCATTATATCCAAATGAAAGCATTAATAGTAGACTTAAATTATGTGAAAAAAATTAAAATAATACGCCACACAAGATTACAATACAAAAACACTAGAATATGAAAGAAAATAAAATAAAAATGATAATCATACTTAAGTACAATGTCAATTATCTAGGTTAATAAAGATTACTTTAACATTTATATAAGACTCAAGACTCAATTGGAGTTAAGATGCTCCAATTAAGAAACATACTTTTTCAATGAACTTCGAGGCTAAATAAACAGTTCCATTAGTGAATAAATGTAAATGAAGTGACAATGAAAAATATAATCAATTTTGTGATTAGGTATCTAAATGGTGTTTACATATTTTGCAGAACTCTATCACAAATATTAAGAAAAGAATTTATTAATTTTTAACACGATTTCGTGGTCTTTATATAAGGATAAAAATATTTGCTGTTAAATTGTATTTATATTTTGTGAATTACAATAAAGACTTACAGATTTGGACTAAGCAAGTGTGCAGTGACACTTCTATCGTTTTCTATAATTTTAACTGTGATTTCCACTCCTGGGATGAATACTTTTCGATGGACAGATTTAAACTTTAATGGTGGGTTATGAACTATACTGAATGGTAATGTATTAGATTCTGAAACAAACACATCATTTATGAGATCAGTCAAATTATAAATATAATTGAAAGCAAGGAAATATTCACATATATGTTTTGATAGTTAAAATCGAGTTAATTCGAACATCAATAAATCAAAATTTTTAAAACACTCAAGTGCCATAATGTTAATTTCATAGTTGATTGTACCCGGCATACAAATTTGTGAGCGAGCTTCGCAATATTTTTCAATACAGCTGGTATTTGTGGAATAATGTGCGAAATGCCAAAATTTGTAAGCATCCTTCCATATTTTAATAATGGAAAAATAGCTGTTCGTACTCGGCGTTGCACAGGTTAAGGATTAAGTTGAAAATAAATTTATGGGGGAAAACAAAGGTTCCATTGCTTTGCAAAGCCTCTAATTAAAACAATGTTTCCATTTAATCAAGGCTGGGATGGAAAGGGTGTCTAGGGAAGAAATGTGGCATATTTTTTCCGTCGGGAATATGTATGCAAAATTTGGGTCCAATCAGTCAAGCGGTGTAGATTTGTACAGAAAATATATCTGGGGAGAGAATGGGTTAGAGGGGGGAGGGGTAAATGGTGAGGGAGGAAATGTCACCAATGTGACCCACCGGGTCCCTAAGACTATATCTCAAAATTTGAGTCAGATCTGTCAAACGGTGTAGATTTGTATAGAAAATATATCAGGGAGGGGGGGTTGGGGTAGAGAGGGAAGGGGAAACGTCGCCTATATTACCCACCTTGTCCTAAAGAATAAGTTTGTAAATTTTGTGTCCGATCGGTCGAACGGTAAAGATTTGCATTGAAATTATATCAGGGGGATGGGAAGGGGTAAAAAGGGAGGGGGGAAATATCGCCCATGTCACCCTCCGGTACCTAAAGAATAAGTTTGCAAATTTTAAGTCCGATCGGTCAAACGGTACAGATTTGCATTGAAAATATAACAGAGGGAGAGGAAGGGGTAAAAGGGGAGGGGGAAGTGTCACCTATTTTACCCGCCGGGTCCTAAAGAATAAGTATGCAAAATTTGAGTTGAATCGGACAAACGGTATAGATTTGTATAGAGAACAGTATAGCATGTACATATAAGTGCCTGCAGTTTCCATTCAGCAATACTCTGACCGGCGAGCATAGTGGTCATTTCTTTGTTTAAAATTTTTCGCATTGAGTGATATTTGTTATTTTATGATATTTATTTTTAAGCTTAGAGAGTAGGTCTTATCATATAAGCTTGCAATTGAGTTAGTGTGGGTACAGTGCGTAATATGCGCATTGTTTCCTTGTGTTAAGTTTAAGGATACGAGAGGGGCTTATCCGTAAACTTATCACAACAATGCGCGATTTACGCACCGTACCCACATTAACTCTATTGCAAGCTTATATGAAAAGACCTATACTTTAGTGTTGAAAACAATTAAGGCAGCGTTGTGTGTATGAATAATAAAAATCTATTGAAAAACTAGCCCAACAGCATTTTAGAAAGAATTGTAAAAACCATACACTTGTATATTATATTATGATTATAATATTATTAATGTCCATTATTCATTTTGATCACGGTCATCTGTAATTTGTAATATCACCACACATATCCTGTAAAATAAGCACTACAACAAAAAAAAGTATCGAATGGTGTACAATTTTTAAAAATAGAATTATTGTAATCCTTTTACAAAAATCATTTTTACTACATATTTGATTTTAAACAATGAACTTTGAGACCGATATGACTGATATGAGCCAATGAGCCAAGTGAACTACATATATCGTTTAGACCCGTTATTTTTGGTGAAACAGATCCATGGTGAATCAGCCAGAGCATATATAAAGTATATATGCTCTGGCTGAACGGGTGCTACCCACATCTAATGATAAGCAATAGGCCATGGGCAATGTTAAGCGATTATTGAATTAACAACATCAGTAGTGTGAGATGTTGTTTTTTATAAATATGTACATAAACGTACAGTCAGAATTACTCAGAAATAATCTGCATTTCTGATGTATATAATTACAATAAATGATGAGAAGCTTAGTAAATGATGGAGTAGCAGTCGCTGTACACCTGCATTGATACTTATGAATCGTATAAGAATACAAGGAATTGTACACAATACAATATTAGATGAATATTAAAAAGAGTCTAAAAAAATTTATTGCATATGTGATAAATTTCAAGGAAAAGCGTTAGAAAGAAAATAATATAATATTTCAATTTAAATATATTTAACACCAGTAAATTCATGATTTAATGATAAGAATTTTTTAAAGATCAAGAACCCATAATTAAAAACGTTCATATATGATGATAATTCATGAAAGTACACCACATATATTTTTCTTGCATTAAGACCGGATTATTCACAATGATACTGGGTCTCTGTACAATTATAGCAATTATATAAATCTACGTTTAGTTAGTTTTTTGGACAAAAATTGGTTGAGTTAAACATCGGTCACAAGCATTTAGTCTTTGAGAGAAGAGAATGTCCGCAAAATTTGTGCTGAAGCTGGTAATGATAGAACAGCTCTATCACGATCATGTGTGTGTTCTTTTCTTGACTTTCTCGGCCAAGCACAGCATTCCCCTGGTTTGGCAGGCTCCCTACTCTGCCGATATAACTTTGCATGATTTGTGGCTGTTCCCCAACTTAAAAATGCCGCTAAAAGGGCTTGATCTGAATCAAGAGAAGACATTATGGACTGATGCGACAGTCCAGTTGAACACCATTGCAAAAGATGCATTACAGAAATGTTTCCAACAATGGTGGGACTACTAGGAGAAGTGTATGCATTGCTGAGGGGACTAATATAAAAATTTGAGGTAAGTATACTGCATATGGATAAATGTGTTTCTGTCGACCAAAGGTTCAATATTTTTTAACACTAGTACATTTCAGTAGTCAAGGTACCATCAAAATTATAAAATGTAAAATACTATATAGATAACTAACTAATTAACTGTCACGACGTTTCCCCGCAGGGGTAGACAGGGAGGACAGAACTCCATATTCTTCTATCTTGACACACCACTTTTGCTTCGGCTACATTCATACATACATGTTCTACAGTTGTTGAGGCTTTTAATAGGGCCAATCTCCAATACTTGTCGTATCTGATTGTGCCAGGTCTTTCGCAGACGCCCTCTATTCTTGTTGCCTTCAACAACCGTCCCATATATTTTCTTAACCAACCTTTCCTCGCTCATAGATGGGTATGATAAATTAACCATCGTTCTAGAAATGGAAATTATGTCTATGATCAAATATGCAGAAAATTTTGACATGAATCATACAATATATTCAACCTTTTCAATAAGGTCATAACTCAAAACACAATAATACATTGCAGAATACTTTCTCTGAGCTGAGTTGCGAACTAACACACACGTTGCAGAAAATATTTTTTCCCATTTTCTTTTTTAATGTCTCAGAAAAATATGATTAGTAACAGCAGAAAAAAGAAAGAAAGAATTGCTTTTGCTATGTAGTGACCTCTTTATGTTTAATGTTGGCCACCTATGTTAAAATTAATTATCAAAAAAGGGAAATGGTCTACCACAGTACAACTTAACTTACCAATTGACCAAATACAAACAATCAGACATACCTACTCTTAAATTTACTTAAACCTAATTGTTTTATGATAGATGACAGATATTCAAAATTTATCAGTAGGAAGATTTGTAAATATAATTTTAGATGTTAAGTTATTTTCTCATAAAATGGCCTTTCTTAAGATGGGTATTAGATGAACGTCAATAAATTGATAATAAATAATATTTTGCTAGATTCTGTAGCTGTTCTACACCTACATGAAATTCTGTTAGCTTTGATAGAAACACTGCTTTTTTCTTACTGGTATTTATAGCATATTCATATATCTCTATTCCTGAGAATACCTGAGTTAACGATAGTATTATCATATCCTAAGATAAAATAGACAACATATTTATTTACGTAAAATTTCTTTGAGAAATATGAAGACATCTGTCAAATTTCATCACATCAAAATTGACAGTGTTAATATAATAGCCTTGTATAGATATAATAATACAGTATTATTATTATGTCCTATGATAAAACGGAACGTATTTATTTAAGTGAAATTTCTATAAGAAACTGGCTGTTCGTACCCGGCGTTGCACGGGTTAAGGATTAAGTTGAAAATAAATTTGTGGGGAGAAACAAGTTTGATTCGAACAATATAGATTTGCATGGAAAATATATCAGGGGGAGGAGAAAAGGTACAAGGGGAGGGAGGAAATATAGCCTATGTTACATGCCGAGTACTAAAGAATAAGTTTCCAAATATCGCCTATGTTACCCGCTGAGTACTAAAGAATTAGTTTTCAAATTTTGAGTCCGATCAATCGAATGGTAGAGATTTGCATCGAAAATATGTCAGGGGGAGGGGAAGGGGTATGAGAATAGGGGGAAAATATCGCCTATGTTACCCGTTGAGTCCTAAAGAAAAAGTTTCCAAATTTTGAGCCCGATCGGTCAAACGGTACACATGTACATCGAAAATATGTCAGGAGGAGGGGAAGGGGTGTGAGAAAAGTGGGGAAATGTTGCCTATGTTACCCGCCGGGTCCCAAAGCATAAGTATGCAAAATTTGAATCGAATCGGATAAACAGTGAGGATTTGTATAGAGAACAGACAGACAGACAGACAAACAGACAAACAGACATTGAGTTTTATAGGTATAGGTATGAAGATGTCTGTCAAATTTCATCACATCAAAATTGACAATGATAATATAATAGCCTAATAGTTAAATAAACATACACCAACGAGAAAAGACCCGATACATTCTTTGTCGTAATATATTTTGAATATGTATATACAATAGAATATCTTCGAGTGATTTATTTCTGGAATTTCACAATATTTATTCAATTAATTTGATTATGTAGCCTACCTGTACCATTGACAACACTTCTTCCATATCGCACGTGATCTGTGCTGTCCGTGGCGATAACAGACAATGATGGAGGCACTGCAAGGCTCTCGTCATATTCCGAGTCCCCACTGGGAGAAAGAGGCTCCACACCGAAGCAGTCGCTCATTATTCCCCCAGGAGTGGAAGGTTCCGGGGAACCAAGCTGTTCTCCGACATCTCTTGTTGTCATAGGTTGCTCTATTACTTCATATGAAGCCATCTCATAATTTCCTTAAAATAAAAATATGATTAACTGAATAAATAAAGTCAATTTGACTAACCAGTTTTGATATTAATATGTTAAAAATATACATAAAATGAAAATATTATACACCAGTTCACATACAGTGAAGCTTTGTATTGCGAGTAACTTGGCCCACGAGTGTTTTACAACACAAGTGAAAATGAAAAAATAAATTTTACGTCGATATGCGAGCGAGGTCTTGGAATATGATGAAGAGGATATGGAGAGAGGTGTTACGGGAAACAATGCAAAATTTTGTAGAAAAGCGCCGCCTGGATAAGGCTGTAGCAATGCTAGCGACGAATCTGTTTAATGCTACATTTCTGCAAAACCATCAAGAGGAGGTAAAAGTAAGTTTCATTGGATAGTTTCCTTGTTAAAGTCACATAAAAAAGGTTCTAGTGAGCCAACAGAAGCAGTAATGACACTGAAAGTCATCATACATAATAACTCTCACACCAGCCATTATAAAATTTAATTAAAATTTTTGAATACTTTATATTGAATTTAAATAATAAAAGTATCAAAAGGTACTACGCATTAATCAATTTATAAGAATATTTTTGGGTTGTGGAATGAATCATCTTCCATTATTTCTTCCGGAGAAATTCACTTTGACATACGAGTGCTTTGGATTACAAACATGTTTCTGGAACAGATTATGTTCGCAATCCAAGGATTCAACATGGTTATAAAGCGACATACATATCGTTGCTTAAGTTCTAATAATGGTTAATTGGAAATATGGTTAAGGAAGAAACATGTTGTGTTATTGGTAATTATATAATACTAATTTTACATGCGTAAAGATTGAGCTATTGCCATCAGTAATACCAACATATGTTAAAAAAATTATGCTGTACAAACGATGCTACTCTGTTCAAGTTGCTTCTAGAGGTAAACTTAAGGTTTGTGAATAAGCTATCCAAAATTGTTATTTTTAACGCTGCAATAGGTCAGAAGGCCCAATTACTATAAACACTTCACTACAACAACCAGGTTCACGAAAAACACATAGACGTATTGTGACCTCACCGAGAACAAAACTTGGAATATCCGGTATGAGAAGAAATATCACACCCACTGAATTACGAGAACCACCTAAAGATTAGTGCAAAAATGCATTTCAATAAAAAACAATTTTTCAAATCTAGGATATTACATATTTTCTTAGAAGTCTTTTTGACAACTTACATATAAAGTAATCAGGTTGAAATAAAAAACAATTTACTCAGTAAAAAATGTACCTACATATGTACGTACAAAAAAAAATGTATGTACATACATGTTATATTATATAAGAAGAAAATATATAAATGGTTAATATTAGTTAATGATAGTATCAAATATAATAATTTCATTGTCATTCCGCGTAACTTCGTGTAACGTCCGTAGTTTCGTTTGAATTCATGGCTAAAAAAACAGCCAGAGATGGGGCTTGATCTCCGGGCCACCAAACCGGCTGATTAACGCATGTGGCTACAGCTGTCTCTCAGTAGACTGCCAAAAAAATAGTATAAATATATACTAGGGCTGAGCAAAGACGTGATCCAATGTTCCTTCATTTTTTACGGGTCACAGCTAGTTATATATTATTAACTAAATAAAAACATATAAATACTTCAAAAATACAATATGTATATGAAACCAAATTATTTGGACTGTAAGCAAATGTATAAAATAAAACATTGATTAACGATCCAGAGCACAATATTTCACAGAATGTATGTTACATTTATGTAAATAAAAATAATTGGCAAAAACAAACAAAATAAGAAAAAATGCAGATAAGATAATATGGTAAATATTATAATGTCCACATACCAATATCAAAAGGTAAAATGATATGTTATTAAGTATGTTAACATAAAAAAAAATGACCATACCATCCGTGGGAATAATCTTTTTTATAACAATTTTTAAATTGAGAATATTCCTTTCTTTTTCCATGTTCAGATATTACAGGTGAAAACAATTATTATGACCTAACGAAACAAATGATAAAGAATGAACAGAAATATTTATTTTACCTTAGAGTGCGTAAGATAACAGAAGTTTTATCGCTTCACGTGATACTTCTACGGTATCTTTAGTTTCATTCAGTCTACGATGCGATGCACACCATCTAACAGAAAAAACTCGAATGCGTAAATGCACTGGAATGTAGGAAATGTTGTAAACGATTACACAAGCAGAGCTCGGAAGCATGAAATAAGGTCGTTTATTAAAAAGGAAGAAACACAGATACGCCCATGATTTCTATCAAAATTTAAGAACATCCAATGAATAAATATGTATATAAATAGAAAATCTAAATTTAACATCATTAAATTTAATATCACAGTTTGATTTTAATGTTTGTGACACAAAACGGTTATACACTGACTTATTAAGCAATGTTGATTGAAATGAAATGATTAAACGATGACAAACGATTTAATCAAGCATACACATATTACACATTCACATCATGACACAAGCATTCTGTCAAATTTCTACGGCGCGGGGGAGCGGACTAGAGGAAAAACAAACATTTAATTAGTTTGGTCTTCTCATCGCTAGGGCCAAACACAAATATTTTATTTTATTTTATATTATTTATAATATTGTAGTAATAATAATTATTATGCGTATACTTTTTTAATTGTATATTAAATCTGTCCACATTTTATATTTGTTTATAGCTAACAAGAAGGTAGTATAATATAAATGTTTTAATACAGTGTGATTAGTTAAATTAATTATGATCTAGAAAAATACTTTTTTTTTAAATATTGGATTTTGCCATTCAATTTTAGAGCACGTTCCCGAGTGTGTATTGTTTATGTATTTATATTATTTGGTAAAAAAAATATATTTTTCAGAAATTATTCACAGCTCGGATATCAATGCCTTTGTTGTGTACGACATCTAGATTTCAAAAGCAAAGTTTTTTTAAAACATTTCTCTAGAACTCCTCGGACACATTCAGTTGATTTTTTTGTAGCGACATCTGTTGTCAAAATGGAATGGATGCGGTGTACAATTTAGTGTCCTAATTAAAGTTTCCGCACAGTGTATCAGAAGTTAAGAGGATTTTAGATAAGTTAAACACTTCTATAGGAGAATTAATAAATTTATTTGAGAAGAACTTTACAGATCAAAAATAAGAAACTCAGTGATGAGGCTTCCGCCCATTCTTACTACTTATACCTTAAATCTTTTGTGTCTAAAAATCATATGAGCATTTTTTGTTTCGAAGGGACTGGGATGAACAGACTAAGGCCCGGTTGTTTCAAGTTGGATCAAAGTAAGCGTTCTTTTAAAGCATAGATTTTTACGTTCTCCACCAATCAGACGATCCGTTTTCGTAAAAATCTATGCTCTGATCGACCGCTTACTTTGATCGAACTTGAAACAACCGGGCCTAAGGGGCAAAAGGTCATCCCCTTATCTTCATATCAAGTGCTTTAACCTTGGAACAAAGTAACCGTACACACGTTCCTCTACCTGACTGGTTAAGGGCCGGTTGTTTCAAGTTGGATTAAAGTAAACGTTCTTTAAAAGCATAGATTTTTACGTTCTCCACCAATCAGACGATCCGTTTTCGTAAAAATCTATGCTTTTATCGACCGCTTACTTTGATCGAACTTGAAACAACCGGGCCTAAGCCCAACACGATAGATAATAGATATTTATAATCGAAATGATTTAATTTGGAATGCAAGATATTATAATGGTAGCGGAGATATAACATCTTCTCACTTCATCAAAAACAATACACAGAATCTCCCGTATCTATTTTATAGGTATCGGATATTAAACCGTTAAGAATTCCTAACGATGCTACTTCGATTTAATCCTTTTGGATTTATACCTATTATAAATTGTTATCTTGATTTTCTATGTATACTTTTTTTTCTTTTTATTTTCTTTTAGATTTAGATTATTTAATTGTCATTTTTTATTACTACATAAATACCATATGAGAATAACTGCCACAGAACAGGTTTTTACCTAGTGTGGCAGTTATTAGTATCTTGTATTAACTAATGTAAAAGTAAATAAACAATAAATAAATAAAAAAATAAATAAATTAATTAAGACATCTCATACTATTCGCCAATAATTTTGATAAATTTTAATAATGGGGAGCGTTTAGGTACCTACTCATGTAGGTACGCACACTAGAAGTTACCTATACTTCTTTGGCGTAATTTTGATGATTGATATTAACATATTGGTTAAAAATGTATATTAATAGAATAAGGGACTTGATAAATATAATTGATAACACTTTAATGTGGTTAAATTATTCATATTAATTTGTTTAGTGTACAAATGTAACTATTGGTTTGTGGTACCTACTTAAAATTAGAATAAAACACAAATCACTTTGTTTTCATCACTTTATTAGATTATACAATCTACTTTTATGTTTCGAGAACAACGTTCTCTCCTTCAGAATTTCTCTCTCGTTGTTCTCGAAACATGTAGATTGTATAATTTGTGTTTTATTTTAATAATGATGTCATCACAAAGTTCAAGTCTTCATTCAGAACTAAAATTAGAGATAAATGTCTTTGAATCGACGTCTCACGATGATTCGAAGACATAATATCGACGCAGCATCGCAGACATATGATGCGACGAATCAATAAACAGTTCTAACTTTCAATTCAATAACCAATCATTCGTCAACTTTTGAATTGAGCATTTTTGTAATACAAGAAGTTCGACAATACATTAGTTACTAGCCACACACCCATAAAAATCACGGAGGAGGCGTAAATTAATGGTTCGCATCTTAGATAAGCCCTGCTCTTACAATGTGCAGTAAAGTATATTTTTGACGGGCCAGGGAGAAGCGGTGGTGGCTGTGTGATTTAGTTGCCGCATTGACATCCGCGCGTCCGAGGTTCGAGTCTTTCTCCAGTCGTGTAATTTCGTTTTTTAGCCGTGAATTCCAACGAAATTATTATATTTAGACTGAAACACTTCAAGTGCATTTCGTGGTCTCGCATTTTTTTCTTTTATTGTACATGCTGCTTCCCGCTACAAGCTGTTTCCGGCTGGTTGAAGAACATTTTAACAGATGAAGAAATCATGATGAAAAACTATTAAACATATTAAAAGATGACAACAGATAATACTGTAATGAGATGTTAAAAATAATTTACGCACTGTCCGAATACCTTGTAATATGTCATAACCCTATCGAAGGATGGAGAACCGCCTATAGCAATCTGGTGATTGTTATAGGCCGTTCTCGATCCTTCGGGTGATCTACAACCTTCGGGAAATGTCTACAATTGCCTGGTACAACCGAGAAGCAACGAAAACCTTCCCCTAAATACTAGAATAATCAGGAAAATAAGAAAATTTCAGCATTGAGGTATTAATACTGAACGGAGCCGCGGGGTGTGGAGAGTTCTCGCTTTGAAGGTTCGTTATTGCTTGCCCAACGTAACTTGGCGTGCGGTGAATTTTGAACTAAAATAGGCCCCGCCCGCACCCGGCGGTAACCCCTCGCCCTGTCATTTAGTTCAATTTTGTATTTGGTCGGGAGCTGTGACATCTTGATTACCAATATACAACGAATTATTATGTCCAAAACATCTTAACAGTCCGGGATGGTGCAAGAACAATTGCCAATGAAGTATTAAAGTTTTGCGAAGCTGAAAAAGCGAATAATGGACCGATATTACCGTCTGACAGTTTGACAGATAGAACGGCCGCCATTACTGCATGGTTTCTTTAGTGCTGCCCAACCAAATTTCTATATTTAATACGACACCGGTCACCGGACATTCTTGTACATTATGTATTGTGTAATAAATTTACACCCTGACAACTTACTTACGCGACAGGGATGCCCTCCCTCGCACGCCAATTTATAGTGGTACGTCTATACCTTGCGAAATCAGTATGAAGTGCGTCGCGGACGACGACCAGGTGTGCCCAGTCATGCAATTGCGAAGCGACGGATATCGAGCGAATAATCGAGCAAAGTACCTATCTACTTGGCGAAAGAAATAAGCGATAAATAATACGAGCGAGAACTGGATGGAATATTCTAATGAATGTTAAATACGTGCTACCCAGCGATAATAAAATGTTCATTTACGAGTGATACAATGCGAAAAAGTGTATCATTGATTTATTAATTAAAATCATGAATAATTTAATAATAATAAATCGCTAATTAATTTCCAGTGTTTTCATTTATTCCTCCCGCAGCCACGACACGTGACAATACAAGCAGCCTGGAAATAATTACGCTGTGTCGTCACAACGATCACACGTCAATAGTATCAAGATTAATTTATACAAATACTTAGGTTTCAACTTCCGTAGCAGTATTCTCATTAGCAAAATATACTAAGAACATAAGTCAATGAAATGTTCTCAGGTAAAACATTCTCTTTTTAAAACATTTTACTTTTCAATTTCTCTATATCACCAAATACCGAAAAACCGGTATTTGATAAAGCGTCTGCATTTGACGTGCTGTAGGTAATTTCTAGAGATCGAGCAAATTATTTATTTGCAACAGTCAAAGCTTTATTTTAAAACAAGAAAGTTTTTTCTCCACGGCTAGACTGAAGCAATAAAAATATATCAAATCAACTATCACAACAAGTAAACGTGAGGCAGCATTTGAGTATGAAATTTGTCTCTAATAAGTTAGCAAAACTCACAAAATATATTATAAGAAAAGAGTATTATAATTATAAAACGGCATTTGTAAAATATTCTCGTATCCGGCGAACTGATTTAATCGCCAGGTTACAAATAATGTAATGTTTGAACTAAGAGTGCGCAAAAAAGGACCTTGGAAAGGCGTTGGATTATATCTGATAACGCACTCTCCACAGTAGTGACGGGAATTTTAGTTCAGTTAATTAAATTCTCGTTCACCGAATCGTTCAGTAGTTTTTTGAATTATTGTTTTTAATCTACTTAACTTCTGTAAGTGAATTGTTTTCTTACCTACCAAGAAATTTTTCAGCCGCCACCAAATTTTCAATACATACTGTTAGATGGTCGGTAGGAGTAACATTAAAATATAGGATTAAAAGTTCACTCATCCGTGCTAGCCTGGGGGTCACGGACATAAACATTAAGCTGGCGGAACGACAGTTGAGATGATACGGGCACATAAGACGGAGACCACCAGACCACACGGTGAAACAGGCAATGTCTATGGAGCTTCATCAACAGTCATCCAGAGGAAGACCAAAAAACTCCTGGATGATTCAATGCTCCAAAATACTACAGAGAAACGGCCTGGATGAATGGAATACCCAGAACCGAAGAAGATACAGCCTGAGAATGAGAAGAGCCGACCCCAACAGCCTACTTAGGCAATGAGTTGAAACAGTGCAAGGAAGAAGATCAAATTTTAAAAATCACGGGCGAGGAGAGGGAGGGGGGGGGATGCTTTCTTCAGTTAATGAAGATTTCATCGTTCAGTCTTCCAAAATTTTCAAATCCGCGGGGGAAGGGAGGAGGGGTACTTTCGTTCTCCATCGAAATGTTATTTTACCTACATCAACTTCCCAAAAAATAAAATTGGACGGGAGGGTAGAATTTCAAAACCTACATTTATCTGCATCAATTTGGGGAGTGCTTTCAATTTCCAAAAGTTTCATAACTCAATCGCCACAAAATTATTTTCCAACTAATGAACGATAGCTCACTAAATTGAACTAAAACGTTCAGTTCAGTAAAGTGAACAGTTCAAAAAGAACGGTTCGTTCATGAACGACCCGTCTCTACCCACAGTACATTTACTGGTACCAAATACTACACCAGATATTTTAAGCTGTTTGAGGCCATTATTATCAGACGAAAATATAAACAGCTGTCCCGCCTTGGTTCACTCTACTCATTCGAAATATACAGTATGACTTTTTGAGTAGGTACCCTTGTACTAATTAATAAAGAGAAATACATAATCATGTTTATTTTAAAAAAAAAAAAGTATTTTATTCTTGTGCAGGATAGATAAGATGTCAACAATGTCGTTTGTCTAGATGACTTCATACTATAGAAAATAGATTTCAGGTGGAGAGACTGGAATGGATGGAATCAGAATGGCGGATATAAAGACTGTAAAAAAGAAAATTGGACCTATTATATCTAAAATGATCAACTTATGTTTGGAAAAAGAAAAGTATCCGGATAAACTGAAAATATCGATCATAAGACCAATTTTTTAAAATGGTGACCATTCTGATACAACAAACTACAGACCGATAGCATTACTATCAAGCATTAATAAAATTGTTGAAAGAGTTATAGTTAACAAAATCTTATCTTACTTAGACGAAAATAAAATTATCCATCCAATGCAACAACGAACAACAATTCAAAATTTACCAATGAAATTCATAGTCATCTAAATGACAAAAAACATATTGTTGCACCGTTCATTGACTTCAAAAAAGCTTTTGACAAGCTGGACCATGACACTCTACTCACGACGATGAAAGAGAGTGGGTTAAGAGGATCAGTTAACAAATGGTTCTCTGAATACCTGAGATCAAGAAAGTTTGCAGTTAATATATCAAATAAACAAAGTGCACTAAAAGATATAAAATATGGAGTGCCAACAGGATCTATAACGGGACCTATGTGCTATATTATGCATGTAAATAGCCTGGCCAATGTAATAAAATACTGTAAAAAATGTATGCATCCTATATGCTCATATGCTGACAATTGTGCGAAAACAATAGAAAACAACATCCAAAGTGACTTGACCAATATATTAAAATGGGCACATGACAACGGAATCGTACTAAATGTAATAAAACTCAGTATTTACATATCCGGTCCCCGCGAGCTACATCAAAAAATTTCAAATAATCTCATTGGGCATTGCTACGAGTGCCTACATACCAACCACACAAATTCAACAAACTGCAACTGTGAAAAAATCCAAGAGGTGGAAAAATATACTTATTTAGGTTTAATAGTTGATAAACACTTTATTGGAAACAACATTTTGATAATATTTGTAAAAAACCGAGATCCATGCTAAGTGCATTTCACATGCTAAGACTATGTAGCTCTCGGGGCACACTGTACTCTCTTTACTTCGCGATGGTTGACTCGGTTAGTTATGGCGTGAGCAGTTATGGTTTTACCTATAAAAGATACATTGATAAAATCAAACAATTACAGTTAAGATTCCTAAAACTTATAGTAGACAATAGAACTAAATGTATATACAAGGATGATTATAATAAATTATGCAAAATATTACCAATTGACCAAAAAGTAAAATATAATATAATTCTAAAAGAAATAATAAATAATATTAATACTAGCAGTTAAGCAATCGGTTATCGCCGATTGCTTTGTGCTAGGCCCTGCGGGCGTCTATATAGGCCGCTGCGCGGCCGATGGTAGCCACTGCGCGGCTATTGAAGGCCGCTGCACGTTCATTGCTTTTTGCTAGCTGCTTGACAACGTGGTCGACTATAGTAGCCACTTCGCGGCTGGCAGTAACTGCTGCGCGGCCATTGGTGTCTACAATCGACTGTCGCCAATGGCAGATGCCAATGGCGGCTATGGTGGGTGATTCGCAGCCGATAGTGGCCACTGCACGGTGTCTGCTTGCTGCAAGTCCATGCTGTCGGTTATGGTAGTCGCATCGCGACAATTAATAGCTACTGCGCAAATAGGTCTGATACGTTGTCTCTCGGTCCGCAATGTCCGTAACTTGTTGGAATTTCAACTTAAGTTAATTAGAGTGTGACACGCAACCAGCCCGTGGGCCAGGTCACGCGCAAGGGTCGTTGTTAATTACACCCGTGATTTTTCATCGGTGTACGGGTGGTTTAGATATAATTAAGACAAAGTATTTATTCAGTATTACTAACCTATTAATAAGTCAGTGCGGAGTTTTAAAATTAATATTTTGAACGTGCTTTAAAATTTATTAATAGTTCAAGTTAATTTATCAGTTGTCAATTGTCAAATTAACAAAAGTCTTTGACGTGGTCCAATTTAAAAAAAATAAAACAATCACATTTTAAAAAGGATATTCTTGCACTAAATTTAAAGAAAGATCCATCAAATACAATTTCATTGTATTTGTTCTTAATGCCGTTGTTCTGTATTTCCTCATATTATTAATGTTCTGAAAAATATAAATTATCACTTCCAAAACACGAAATTCTAACCTAAAAGACATGAATATTACAGTTAAATATCACACATAATTATGTACCTACCTACTGCACGTGATTCCGTAATCTAAAATCTGCGACTTGATTCATTTCATTCACTATGATATAACATTTTTTTAAACTAAAAGTAGCTTTTTAAAGCGATAAATAGTTTAAAGAGAAAACGTAGGTGAATATTTCGCTAGGCGACAATTGCGCTCACATTGCGCCGAACTGACAACTGACAGCTGGGTTATGACTGGTTGACCATAACCAAAAAAAGATATGGCGAAATTTACAAATAATTTTGAATTATGTATATTAATATTATTATATTATTATAGTATATTAATATATTATAGTATATTAAAAATTAATAAACGTGCATAAATAATAAGTACATAATTTTTATGAGTGACCATTTTTATTTTACGTGCATAATATTTCTACACATTAAATATTATCTGCATGTATTTTAAAACAATCCATACGTCTCGCTACTTTATACGATTTCGCCATTTGTTTTTTTTTAACTGGCAACAGAAATCATTCATCAGCGACATTGGTTAACGTAATTAATATATAGATATACAGACTGACATGCTCCATAACCATACAACCAGAACGGCAGGACGAACAATGAGAATACTAATCACAAACAACGTTTGGTGAAAGAAAAAGAGAATATATTGTGCCAAGAATCTTTAATAAATTAGATAAAAAATTCTTCGAGATGATGCAAAACAAAAAAATTCCATTGGCTTCAAAAAAGTACTAGGTAAAAGAATATATATAATATTAAAGCTATGTACCTAATCTTACATTATTTTATAATTATCATGTATCACTTGTAAAAATCATGCAATACTCTGTAATGACTTACTCTAAAATCTTCATAAAATTTTTTTTAAAAAAAATATTGAAAAATAACTTGTCAAACAATATTGAAGGCAACCATGCCGTAAAACTGCTGTGCAGTTTGGCATATGGATGCATGTATGTAATATGTATCAAAAATAAATAAATAAATTCCGAAAAAAAAAAGATTTTTCGCTTTCAAAACTTTTTAGAATCCTAAGTATTGAGATCATTCTTATTTGGGGGCGTATAACAATGTTGCTTATAAAAATCTGTTATAAAATTATTAGTGTCCTACTCAGACTGTATCTGTCTCAGTTTCGGCCGAAACCGAAACTTTTTAGACATGTTAAAAATCTATTGTTAACTGAAATTTGGCTTATTTTTACACTTATTCAGACAATTAACACCTATTAAATGAAATAAAAAACAATAATTGAGGTTTGTGAAAAATACTTTTTTTTGTATTACTGCTATAAAACAAACAAAAATTATAAAAATTAACAAAACATGTTAACTACGTCTTGAAATAAAAATTTGTCAATAATCAAGAGTTACATTATAAGGAAGGACCTCATTTATTGAGTATTTTAATTTTAATTGCGTTTACAATCACAACATTCTTAAGACTAAATTAAACATTTATTCATTTATTGAGATCTTTTAATTCCAGTTAGTAATGTATGATTACCTAATTAATAACTAGTACAGTAGCCGGCAAACATCTTGAAATTTTTCGGCGTAGTGGGGGGAAGTTTGCGCATGTACCATTCCACCAAAGAGACCCAAATTTTGTCTTCTGCGCATTCCCCCACTACGTCAAAAAATTTCAAGAAGTTTGCCGGCAACTGTAGCGAACTCCGCTGATGATGGCGGGCGACACACGAGCCACGAACTCACCCGAAGTCAGCCGAACGACACGAACGCAGAGTTTCGGTGCGGTGAAGGTTCGGCAGATTTTCTGCCGAAACCGAAACTGATGCCAAAACTAGATTTTTTTGCCGAAACTTGCCGAAACCGAAAGCGAAACTTCGGTCGGTCACTAAAAATTATGTTTTATACGTGTAGAGTAACCTTTTTGTAACTTTGCACCGCAGCTCTTGGTGACAATGATGCGAGTCATGTAAGATCATGATGTAAGATCGAAAGTCAGTCGACCCGCACCGTCAACCAACCGTGGCAAGTATAGCTACATAAGGATTCTCTGATAAGTGCAAACTTTTGAAATATGGACTTCCTTATACCTACATGAAAATAAATCATGTATCATTCTCTTAACTCAATATGTTATTGAATTTTTATAAAAAAAATCGCGTAAGATTTCACTTTATGAACGGTTTTAATCTATTTTTAGATGTTATATCTTAACCAAGCGCTTTGTGTTTATTCTATAATTGGTTTTTGTAGGATTGTCTTTTAGGGTCATTGAAGACCTGGAGATAAACCAGCAAAAAAGTAGATATTAATGTAACAAAATTTTCAATATAAAGAAATTCAGAAGTATTATTTGAACGGAAGTTATGGATTTAATAAATAATAAATATTTTTTCTAAATAAACGCCATGTTAACATCCACACAAACTCAATAAACACTACTGGCGTCTTTGTATCTTCAGAAGCTCTGTATTCCAGATAACATAAATGGAAGACGTCAAACTCTCAGGTCAGCGTCTACTTCAGCGGTGGGAAGGGTTGTGGTTCCAGAAAACTAGGTTCAGCGAACGGGCATTTGCGGTGGCGGCCCCCAAAGCGTGAAACTCTTTGCCCTCCCTAATAAGAAACACGGATTCAGAGACTTTATTTAAGAAAATATTTAAAACGCACTCGTTTATAAAATCTTTCCCAGAATATTTTTATTATTCGTTGTTTTATTTTTACTATTTCATGTTTTGAGCTGTTTTTCCTTCTCTTTTCTTTTTCGTTTTGTTATTCTATGCTTTTAGTATGTAAGAGTTTTTTCTGTGCAAAGTGTCCTTGAGGAAAACTTAAAAAAAAATGGCGCTATATAAATATGTAATCCAATATAATAATTATTATTATTACTGATTACTACAGTATAAGCCCCGAAAATCGAATATAATTCGGTGCGAATGATCCTGCTTAAGAAGAGCGTGTATTTTTATGCGTTTTTTTTGTCACTAACGTCGAAAATAATGGTACTTTTACATGTTTTTTATTTATTTATGTAAAAAATAAAAAAATTACTGTAATGAAAAAAAAAGGACAAAAGTTGTAAAGGTAAAAGTATTTTTTTAAAATTCAATAAATTGCCTTGTGGTAATATTGATCAATTGGAACGCTCTGTATAAAGATAGAGTCCATTCGCTTTGTCCTTTATCTATTCCGACACTGTCTTTCCAATCAAAATCTAATTCCGGTTTAACAAAAGGCAGTAATACCTTCAAACATTCCAGCATTTCCCAACTTTAAAAATACCTTATTAATTAAATAATAAATTTATAACGTATTCACAACACATTCACAACAAATATATGTATATGTTTACAAGAATAAAGGTTGTGTGACAAACTTTCCCTATAGGTATGCCTGTATATAGATATAGCAGAAAATTTTCTTAATACTTTTGTAGATTACAGAATAAAGATTACAAAATACGAACTTAGCAACATTTTTTTAGCATATAACAGTATAAAAATAAGGAGATATTCAGTAATACAATTCATTAGATTTCAAGAAGTGCTGGAGACGTAAAACATTGCGTTTACAAAATTAAATAGATATATTTAGTTTATTAAATATTAAATAGATATATTCAAAAACAAAGTTTTTATTATACTCCCTTTCTCATTGAATCAGGTTTCGTGCCCACTGCACGCGTCGGGGTCATTACTCATTTGTATTGATTCCAATTTAATGAAAAAACATTAAAATTTCGAAAAATCCAAAATTATTCTATAATTATTACAAATTTTTAAACGAAAATTTGTTAGATCATTTATATTGTCGCTACGAGTCTGTCTGCAAAGTTTCAGCTCGATTGGATCACGGGTAAAGGGTCAAAAATCGATTCAAAATTTTTCCGGCAGACAACAAACCGCAGACGCTAAGAGTTAAAAGAAAGGGAAAAATAAATAAAGGTTCTTCGGATTCCTTCAAAGCTGCGCTGGGGTGAATGACACATTTCGAGAACGTGTGGTTTAAATATCTCGGCACTTAGTAAAAGTTAATGGTTTCCTTCGGCCCGCGCAGGGGGGGGGGGGATAAGTGCGCTGTCCATTTTTACACAACCCCGCGAGTTTCGATACTGGCTGCCCAGTGCTTTATGAAAAGTGCTCATATCTCGGGCAGTCGCACTCGCCGCGCCAGGTATTGGAGGTGGTCGAATGCGAACCGGAGCAAACCTTCGTGAAGCCCGCGCCGCGAGGGAAACTCCGACAGTCTCTTTCTGACAGCTGACTTTGCGGGCGGAGAGATCTGCGCTGGTGCCCCGGAGCGTCTCGCTTGGACGCGCGCTGACAATTTTTCCAGACGTTTATTTTCCCGAAGCTCGCTCTTACGCGGCGGACCGTGCGGCTCGCGGTGGATTCACTTTTATAATCGAAACGTCGTGTAATCCATAACACGACACCTAGCCTCTTGTCAACTAATTAGACAATTAATTGTCAACTATTCATGTTCCGAAACACGGCGACAGTGGTCACTTGTCGCCGAGAGGTTGATTGACCGTGAAAATTGGAATTTGTTCACGGGAAAATGTAAAACATTGTGGTTACGTAATGGGACAGAAAAAATAACATAAGATGCATTTCATATACATATTATTTAAGTGAACACTGTTGAATGTTTTGTGCCATTGAACTAAAGTGTTGGATTGCGATATAGTATTTTCACAATGCGAGTTTTCACGTAAGTTATATTACATATAAATTATACATTTATAAATTACTACCATCATCATTATAGTTAACATATATTATTAAATGTATTGAAAGCAAATTCACGATGACCAATTTTATTCGCTTTCTGCTTTAAAAATTGACCGTAGAAAGTGAGATTATTGCGAGCAATATTGGGTACAGATACGTACCGTATTTTCACGATGCGAGTTTTCGCGCAAGTTTTCTTCATAAAATAATGTATTTATATTATACGTACTTGTGTGATATTTGTATGATAACTGATAATATTTCATTCTCTGCTCAAAAAAACAACCGTGATTAAAGAAAGTGTTAGAAATAATTACGATCCTTAACTGTATTTTCGTGATGCATATTTCCATTTAAGTTTTCATTTTGTGACTTTTGATAACCTGTTACTAAATGGTTTAGATGAAAACAAATTCGCGTTGACCGATATTTCTTCACTTTCTGCTCAGAGAAATTAACTAAAGAAAGTGTTTGAGATTATGACGATCGATATTACAGGTATCGTAATACAGTTTCTACACTTCTTACGAGAGTATTTTATTCAAGGTGTCCAAACACTGTTTCGTTTATTGTAATTCTAAAAGTCATGACTAGATTTAGACTTGGGAAATTTGGAACAGGTTTAGGAAAAACCTTGTTGAAATCCGACAATGCAAGGCGGCGGCTATTGATTTGTGTTGAAATAATCCACGCATTATGTACACATTAAAGTTAATTTGCAGAGTGTTAGAGTTACATCAGAACTAGTGAAATGTGCATTTAGATTTGCCGGCAGCAAATCAAGCATTCCAAATCTAAGTCAAATCATGAATATGCAATGCGAACGTAAGGACTAAATAATCTAATTTGATCTTTAAATAAAAAATGCGTTTGTTAATATTTTTCTCAAAATTTCTTTCAAGAAGCATTAAATACGATCGTAGGAATTTCCCGCTTCGTTAATACACCACATATATCTGTACTTTTCTCAACGTTTTGGAATTCTTGCACAGTACATTATTAGGGTTGCTCATCAGCGATAATAACGTCGATGTCAGGCTTTGATTGGACTTCGGAAATTATGTCCGAGCATAGTATTCATAACCTAAGTGCAATATATCACGTATCGAATAAATAATTTTTTTCCACGAATTAAAACTTTTACTAACAGACCAGATTTTATTAATAATAAAGAAAAATAAACACGTGTATTTTGATTTAGATTTATAAGATGTAGGAAAGTGTTGATAAAAACACACCACAACCGTATTACTACAGAGATAGCCGAAGATGATAAAACGTGATTATTATAAATGCACAATATGTATGAAATTGTTATATTTGATAACGCTTTTACGCTTTTCTATCTGATCGGGGTCACGCAACTTATTACATAAACTTATTTCGTGCGGTCCCTGTCTACGGATGAGACGTTCAACTCGAGACAATCTCTGAGATACGGATTTTGGCACCATGATATACTTTGAAAAGAGCTCTCTGTTTGACACCACGTCTCAGAAATTCACTGTCTCTTTGTTAGTTGTGAATTTGAATAAATCTTCTGGTTTGGGTCTTCTGGGGTATTATGCCGTGTTATTACGACCTTTCTGGCCGACGTTTCGGATCCCATTGCAGGGTCCATCATCAGTTGACATACACATCAGTCCTGATGATGGACCCTACAATGGGATCCGAAACGTCGGCCAGAAAGGTCGTAATAGCACGGCATAATATCCCAGAAGACCCAAACCAGAAGATTCTGAGTGGCCGTAAAAACCTAAGAACATTGAATAAATCTCCCAAGTAACAGTTAAAACGGAATAAATGTTTTTAATTTGAATATTTGTGTAGCTATTAAACACAATGGTTGAAAATAGCTAGGTGAGGTTAGTGCGCACTTGTTCAACAGAATTGGACGCCATGTACGCTGGTATGAGTTTTTACCTTTTTGACCAATCTCAAACCGATCTTTAAATTTATCTTCGTATTAAAATCTCAACCCCGCCAGTACACGGCACTGAGATTTTTTAATTAATCTCGTCTCATTCCTTTGACACATGTACGTATGCAACATACGTACGTAATAATTCAAATCAACTAAACAGGAAAAACAACACAACTTCCTCAAACCAGGAAATGCATCAACCTAATTATTCACTTGTAAAAAACTCGTAACAAGATAATAAAAAATAAACAAAATCTAACAGTTTGAAAGAAAGGTTAATTAAATCTTTATTTAGTTAGTTATCTCGGAGGTTATCGATATGATGCCGTATTTATTTTTCGAGTCATTAGTTTTTTTAAAATCTTTTCTAATTTTATTCTCCCATTTTTTATGGTTATATGATGCTAAAATATGCTGGCGATTTTTTAGAGAACATATTAAAGTCATTAATATCCTTTTCGAATCAATATTTTAATAGTTTTGTCCCAGTGAAGCGCTGAACATTGCGCAATGTTATTCGTCACTTCGCATGGTCTTTTCCAATTAATAACACCAATATTGTAGATGTTCAGAAAGCAATAATGAAATAAGTTCAACAATATTTTTATGTGTATGTTCTGAGAACACAATTACTGGATTTTGTAGACAGAGGGATAATTATTAAAGGGATAAATTATAGAAGCCTCACAGAGACGAAGCTATTTATATGGAAAACGTGTATGGAAGTCTTTATAGGGTGACCCAGGGTTTAGTGATCACCGATTTCTCTTCGAGTCTTCTATGATTTATCTTAATTAGCAAAATTACTGTTTGATGAGCGGTTGGAACCTCCTTATTGTTAAATTGTTATCAATAATTTGGCTGAAATTTCCTTTCCCGACATCTAAGGATTAGGTACATTTCGTCAATGTGTGGATAGGATATTTCTAGTTATTTGACATATTATCTATCAGTACTCTGAGCAAATATACTGGGCCCCGGCCAAATAACGGTATATGCCGGACCCCTACACACTCCCCCGATGACACATTGTTTTACATTTTTAAATGAGAATAATTACTAGAAAATTATTTTCATTTGTTTCTTTGTTTTTAAATATTTTAACCGATTATTATTGCTTTCACACACATATATAAAATAGTTTATGTATGCGCTCCAATGCACTGCGGTATGTTATTTTATGCTGTAAAATATTTTTAATTTATCACTTGAAGTAGTTCCCAAGAATAATATTATACATATTTATTAATATCATCGATATGTTTCAAGAATAAAAGATAACTCACAAAGGTATACTTTTTACAGTAAAATGCTTCTGAAAGAATGTATTTATTTCAGATGAAAATAACCAATAGCACAATATAACCAACCCATCACACTTTTAGCATGTTAGCAGCATGACCTAAAGCTATGCCTAGTGTACGCCATTATTGAGGAGATATAATATGGACAATATATGTAATATAAAGTAATAAATACTAATATCTTTTAATAAAAGGTTAAATATTTAAATCTTTACATACTAACTTATTTTTAAGTATATTTCACTAAAGGTGGCTACTTACATTCTCCGGAAGTCAGAATATTTTATGAAAAAATTTCTCATCTCGCCACAAATGTGTATTCTGCGGTTACATACAAATAATCTGCAGTTAATCTATGCAAGTAAATATTTCGTGACTTCCTCTCAGGTATAATTATCATTAAATTATTAAAGACCACCGTAGAATCGTGCCAATTAGAAACAAAAAAACCAACACATTGAATGTGATATGCGACAGATTTCTTAAAAACTATAAATGAAATATTATTTTTACATCTTTCTAAATAATATTAGCATATAGCAAGCAGAAAGTATTATAACAAACTTAAGCAAATCTATAAAAAATCTTTCTATCGAAAAAATATACTTAGTCACCACTGCGACTCGTACCCAGAACTGTCTGGATAAAAATTGTTTCACTTAGCAAATGCATGTGGACGAAATTTGGCGTCTTTGTAAGTAGGTCATCGGTCGAAGCTTTTTACCGGCATGCGGCAGTAGAAAGTGCCGGGTTCGAGTCCCGGTGATGACTATATTTTTTCGTTAGATTTTTTCTGCGCATTTTTCTAGTTAAATTATTAAAATTTGATTTATTTGTCACCAGCGTATAATTAAAGACGATTTAAGTACGACGTGCTTTCGAACAAACGTCGCCACGTCATCATCTTTTACATTCTTTTATCTCACCCTCTCTACACAAGTATGCATAACATACGACTATTATTATTTTTATTTAAATAAAACAAGTTTTGCATTGTTATTATTTAACTCCAGAGTAAGTCATAAAATTCGGTTTTATTCATCCAATAAAAAATTACTTGTATTTTTTAAATATTACCATACTGAATTATACGAAGTTTATTTATTTTCATTTTGGTATATTTAAGGATACCACATTCTGCATATATTATGTAGGTAATACTTATAACCAAAAAATTCTAGTAGTATGCGAGTACGAAACATTGTTAAAAAGATATTTCACAAGATCATCGTTTGGTTTCACTGACACCTTGACACAAGAGAATACAATTTAGAGGCCCTTGTATTATAAACACTTTGGGCCCTACTCAAGTCGCGTTTGTAATGTACGTGAAAATCGTAAGATAGTTTGGATAATGTTGATTGATGACAAAACATTTAGGGTAAACTTTCAACGGTATACTGGCAAACTCTGTGTACGGTTTGCGTGCAATCACTGCCTTGAAAATTGCTAAATGAATAGTTAGTTTGCGGCGGTGACCGTTCGTTCAAATTCTCGTTAAATTGAATGGAGCGTACACACTCGAGATAGTGACTTAAGGTTTTTGAGACTTTTATTTCTCTTACTTTCTCCAACCGGCGTATTCCGTTTCTGTATAATAATATGTCCCCCAGCGCTTTCGTTACAACGGGAACCCCATTACGAACAATCGTGCAATTACCTTTTCGAAACGTTCGCACATATTCACGTTTTGTGAATAAAATACTACATCATCAGTAATAATATATTGTCACGAGACTGTAGAAACAGAAAGAATTACACACAGAACTGGACGTTTTACAGAAAATTGTAAATTACTAAAAGGTTCCAGAATAAAGAGGTAATGCCGAATAAATTCGAGAAACATCCGGAAACCCGTTACGCTATATAAACGGGACGACGCCATTGCACAACGCAATCGCTTTTGACCGCGAAGCAAGACGCATACTTATCTTTTACAACTCGGCGAAAAACAAAGGCTGTAACGCGATCGGACGGGCGGCGTTCTATCCCTCGAGCTGTTGAGCACACTTCCTCAGGGGCGAGGGTACGAGGGACGAGTAATCCTCCTAGAGCAGCGCCTCGCGGCATCGCGACCAGCCAGCTCCTCCGTGAGTTGCTGTCCTCTCGTCGCTACTGGAGTAACTACAGAGTCCTCTACCGGGTACCCAGACTGGATCCTCTGTTAGTTACGTTCTGTAAGCCAGCTAGCGAAGGCCAAAGGCTCGGACTTAAGATCAGTTAAGATCTCTATACGATGTCTGTATTTGTACTGTATTCACAAGAGCGCAGAACATACCGAGGGATTTGTATTCTGTAATACTTAAACATTTTTACTCGTGTTCCATTGATATTTAACCAGCGAAAGTGGCGCCATATCTTAGTATAACTGAGCTGAATCCTTGGGGTACTTAATATAATGACAACCACCTTTCGTGTGTGGGTTTGTTAATTATGGCTGGCGCCATTTCTGAGCAGACTTTGTAACTAATTCCTTGTCAACCAAAGGTAGATGGCCTTTTTAGCGTCATCTATGGAATTATTGGAGAATAAATTATGTTGGCGTTACAGTGCATCATTTCTTCCCCATCCTCTTTACCCCACTCGCTCCTACCAATATATTTTCTATACAAATCTATACCGTTTGAGAGGGGCGTCATTTCCTCACTCCCCAACCCAACTCCATTACCCAGATATAAATGTAATGTACTCCATATAAAATTTAACACTATTCATTCTAAATTTTACAAAGTTACTCTTTAGTACGCTGAAAAAAATAAATTCCCTTTCCCCTACCTACACTAATCTCTCCCTTTGAAATAATTGTGCATTCAAATAATCTATTCCAAATAAAATTGAAAGTATTCAAAATTTTTTTATATACTTTTGTTGCCTTTTAGGACCCTGTCAAAAATATACACTACCCCACTCCCGCTCTCAGTGGCTCTCGTAGTCCAGTGAGCGTGATACTGGCTCTCTATTCCGAGGGTTCCGGGTTCGATACCCGGTGAGGTCACAATACATCTGTGTGACTAACAGTGCCTGGAGTATTTTTGTGACGTGTTTCGCCACAGTTATTGGGCTCCATGGCAGCTAAACAAAAAAATACTTGCCCCTATACTGCCGAAATAGTAAATCTAACCCAGACAATGCTGGCTACTATGTTGGGCTAGTATCAATATGTATAACATTTATTTATTAACGAATCTTATTAGTTTTTTTAAACATGTAATGTAAGAGCATAGTATTCATTTCATAGATCAATTTAAAAGATTCAGAGATGTTAAAAACAAAGTTAGATAGGATATTTTTAAGTTAATTATTTTGAATTAATTAATGAATAATAGTAAGCAACAAACAACGTTAAGACTGAATAATGGTAAGTGATTGAATTTGAAAACAAAAGTATATCAAGAAATGAGTTAGTTAATGGGAGAAAAACGATGAGGAGGTAGGAGTCAGGATAGAGGTGGAGGAAGAGAAGATTAGATATAGTGAGTGATTGGTCGAAGTCGATTGTAACCTACATGTAATCTAAAGCATTCAAACCTAACCAAAATATAACATTGTTTTCTTGTTATCTTCGAAACTGCTAGGAAATTTGACATGTTTCTAGTACAATTTCGAAGAGAAGAATATTGTCACAATTTTGATTAAAAAGGTTTTAATTAAAAAATTGGCAAAAATATCGCGTATGACTTTGTTGCTCCAAGACGGCAACTTGAAAAGATCTGCAGATTCATTATTTTTTTAATTATATGTTCATCGTCCTTAAACGGGTATATTTATAGTAACATTTATAAAAATTTTGTTTATAAAAAGAAAATGACGCATTATCAGGACTTTTCTATTTCCTTCAGTCATCTTATACTTTTACCATTATTATTTTTACTATAGAAAATATAAATACGAATAAAAACAATTTGTAATAAATCTTTGTTTGGTTGTGTTAAGAGGCCCCAGTACACGATTTTCGTATTTGCTCTCGATTTTGATAAATTTAACGCAAACTTATTAAATCATTTTGCAAAACTCATAGCTCAACAGGCTTTTAATCAATTTTATTATGATAGATCCATTTACTCTCGAAGCATTTCTTCAAAAAAATATGAACAAATATATTGTTATAACATCAAAAAAATTATAACCCCGAAAAACTATTTTAGTTTTCATGCAATAGAGTTATCTTTGGTACATTAATCTCGTATATTTTCAAATAAAGACCATATATTTTACTTACAAATTGATTGTATAAGGTTTGAAAAAGAAGTGGTGCTATTCAGACATTAATATTTTTCGACAAGTTGTTAAATATATCGTTTTAAAAAAGACAAAAATTAAACGTTCTCTTTCCTATATTGCAGTATCCATAAAACCATTAAAACATCGATTATTTTAATTAAATTGTACATGCTTACTAAGAAAATTTTACTGTCATTAATATAAAAATATTCAAAAGTTTATACCTTATACTCAAAATTTTTAATTAATTAAATCGTATAGTCAGTTATGGCCGTGCGCGGGGGGCCGAGAACCGCGGCGCGCCGTTCGATTTAATTAATTCAAAATTTTGAGTATGAGGTTTAATTTTTCTAATATTTTCGATGTTTTAAGGGTTTTATGGATACTGCAATATAGATAAAAAACGTTTAATTTTTGTCTTATTTAAAATTATATATTTAACAACTTGTCGAAAAATATTAATGTCTAAATAGCACCACTTCTTTTTCGAACTTTAAACAATCAATTTGTAAATAAAGTATATGGTCTTTTTTTGAAAATATACGAGATTAGTGCACCAAAGATAACTCTATTGCATGAAAACTAAAATAGTGTTTCGGGGTTATAATTCTTTTGATGTTTTAACAATACAGGGTTATTTGGAAAACATTAATAACCTCGCAGGACTATATTTCTGCCGTAATTATGAATCGAAAATGTTCAAGCTATCATGACCTAATATCAATAGTTATGGAGATATGCGACATCAAAATTTGCATTTTTTTTTTCAATATTTCTGACTTATTTTTTGTAAAACGTTGGATTATCATTTCAGTAACTGTATGTATATTTATTCATATTTTTTAAAATAAATGATTCAAGAGTACATGGATCTCTCATAATAAAATTGATTAAAAGTCTGTTTAGCTATGGGTTTTGCAAAATGATTTAATAAGTTTACGTTAAATTTAGCTAAATCGAGAGCAAATACGAAAATCGTGTACTGGGGCCTCTTAAGAGAAAACATTTTTTGAGGTATTGGTGACATGGGTGAACTAAACATTTTAAAAGTCGTAGTTTAGCAGTCGCTATTTACAAATTGAAATCCATTTGCTAGATTAGCAGATTAAAAGGTGTTACACAAACATTACTGTAATATTATTACAGGACGTGGAATTAGTCATTCGACACGATAGGTACAGGTCGGCCGCATAGCCTTCAGCAAGCACTTTTGTCTGCAGAGAACGGCTTCGATATAATATTATCAAAATTATTTTATATCAGCAGAAAGCAATACCACGGTCAGCACTTATGTACCAATTTGTATTTGCTTGGAGTGTAGAACACGCTTCGTGGCTAATGTTGACCATTGCACGGCCACGGCTGATGTTTCTGTAAAAAAAATTTTTTAATGCTGAAAATATAATTGTACCCAAAAATGGGATATATTCTATTACAGTACAACCTAAACAATAAAGGCAAATATAATAATTTTTAACCTCGCAGCCCAGTAGATATACGGGTGATGTTTTGCAACATGAGTTTACAGATTTACAACAGATTCTTGAACAAAATTTATTTAAAATATATTTTAAGGAGCCTATACGTTTGCAAAGTATTTTTATTACCATATTAAGACAACCAACAATCGTCCAGGAACATGAAAACATATTACACTGATGAAATATCATTTTTGTAATGTGCTATAAAGGTTTCAATGGTTCTTACATATTTCGTAATATAATTATCGAAAGACGTCATTTTACATTATTTTGGCAGTTACCAATGTCATAAATAAAAGGTGGTAAGGTAGGAAAAATTCATATAATTTTGCTACTTTGGTATTTTTTTCTTTACTGACAATAAATATTAAAAAAAAAAACACCCAGGCTTAAGAGGTTATATACAGTCAGGAAGCCCAAAAAAGCGATTTTTCAAGATTTTTTTCTGAAAAAACTTTTAAATACATTAATGTGAAAATTTTGTACACATATTAATTATGGTTACTTTTAACTGTATTTTAACATTTTGGTATTTGTAAAATAATAATTTTGAAAGCTGCTATAGCTGATCTTCAGGAGCTCCTCTCAAAAAAGGCATCTTGCGGTGACAACGATATCTCTTAACTGGATCATCTAAAATGAAAAAACCAAACGGATTTCGTTAAAGTAACGTATTGTCTTGTAATCGAAGGATAAAAATAAAAAGGGACTGCTCTCTAGGTGAGCGCTGGCGCCCCGGCCTCGCGAACGTTTACAAATATGCGCGTAACATTGAAAATAATCGCCGGATTGACTTGAAATTTTCTGTGTTTACTTAAATATGTGTACATTACGAAATTTAAATAAAGTTCGATTTTTTGAAAATTCTAACTGTATATAACCCCTTAATAAATTGTGACCTCACCGGGAATCGAACCCGGAACCCTCGGTTTGGGAAGCCTGTGTCACACCCACTGCGCTTCGAGGGCCGCTATCCCGAGTCCACTGCTGTCACCGGATATAGAAATATATCGTATATACTCGAACATATACCGAGATGAGTGGAGGAAGATTCTCGAGGAGGCCAAGACCCACCAAGGGTTGTTATGACTCGAACATATAATCCCAGTAAGCTGCTAGATTTTATGGATTTTTAATCCGCGCATCACTGAAGCTGCAAGTGCAGGGGATCGTTGGTTGGATAACAAAGCCAAATGCAGATAAAACAATTCAAGACATAACCGCCCCGGCAACAGAGCACTCAAGTGCCCATCGACGCCTGTTACATATTTACTGTCATCTTTCATAACAGCCAACACTTTTATTAAATAAAACGCTAAACATACATTTATCTGTGCTATCTCTAATAAATTTGTTATACCGTTTACCATATCGGCTCCACTTGAGCTATTTACACAAGCTATTACAAATGTGTTTTGAGAATATAACCGCAATGTAAATATAATAAATTTAGAGTAAGTGTATAAAGTAACTGTAATAGGAACATGACAAAAACTAACATTATTTTATTTTAAGGATGTAGAGTAAATTTTAGATGAAAACCACATCACGAATTTATGTATATTTTTAATTTATCTTAGTTAAGATAATATGTGGGGTATGCAATATAAAAATATTGTTTAAAATATATTCTAGTCCATAAAAGTTATTACAAAATTGGAAATAAAAATTTTCAAGCGTATTCTAGTGTATGTTTTAAATAATTCGGAAGAATATCATATATACATTAAAAAGAATTTTGCTTAATATTCCACTTTAAAAATACAGAGGTATCATTACCAGCTGTGAAATCAATGTAGGTATTCTACGTCATGGGAAGGGTCATAGATGTCTCTAGCATAGTCCTTTCGAATATATGTAAGAAACTGTTTTAGAACATGTGTACAAAAAGAAATTGATAATGTGCGGATGTTCTTGGTGGAATTGGTGAACGTTACATTGTATAAAGTGATTACCTGAGCCAGCTCATACGGGTCATAAGCTCTGGGCACCCTCTAAAGAGACTTTCATACACGTTTCCCATATAAATAGCTTCGTATTTGTGAGACTTCTATAATTTATCTTAATAAATAATTATACTTCTGTGGACAAAATCCAGTAATTGTGTTCTCAGAACATACATAAATATACACTTTTACAGTTACAAAACGTTTAATTGTCTGGAAGATTTTCTTCATACCCATCAAAGCCTTAAAGATTTATTTACTAGTAAATCAACTTTATGTCTTTTGGAAACCGTAAATCGTCAAACAGCACTTAAATATTTTAGTGACTAGAAAGTAGTTAGCGTACACAGGAAAATCATAATATCCACAGACTCAGCAGTAAATAGCACATATGATGATGTTACGACTATACCTTCACAGAGCAGGTCTGATAGAGAAAGGCAAATGTCGAATCTCCGGCGCCATGAAACGGGCACCAACCAAATAAGAGAAGGAAAAACCCAACAAAAAACCCTGGTCCTTCAGGTTGCTCGCTGGTGTAGGGCTGAAACTTTACCACGATGCATAACAAAATTGTTGTAATAATAATAAATTTCTTCCTTCTATATTGATGGGCACAACACTACGTGTGAGATTCTTCTATATAGTTGTCATTTCCTCTTGTCAATTAATGTGTAGTTAATCTCTAATTAAAAGCCACGTAAAACGTTGAAAGTATTCTTTTATTTAATACTATATTTAACAAAAATAAATATTACGATATCCGAATGAACCGCTGAGAAAAAAGACACGACTGTGATACTCGGTTTCCTCGGAGCGAAAACTGTAGCCAGCAAATTAAAAAGTAGATAGTATTAAGTATCCTCGAACACGCATTGATTCTTACATAATATGGCAAATACACATACATAACTTAGCTGCGAAAATACGCCAAATGATTTATTTGATTAAAAATATTCGTTAATATATTAGATGATCAAACATATCAATTTCGTTGTCTGTCCTTCCGTCCGTCTGTCTATCCCCGTAACTTCGTATAACTTCCGTAACTTCGTTCGAATTCACGGCTAAAAAAACGAACGGAGATGAGGTTCGAACGCGAACCGGCTGCGGCCGGCCGTTTCACGCATGTTGCCACGGCGCGCCAAAAAGATGCTATAAATATATACTAGGGCTTAGCAAAGACGCGAACCAATGTTCCGTCATTTTTGACGGATTGCAGCCAGTAAATAAATAAAAACTGTATATTTAGCTCTCGCTCAGTCGATTATAAATTATGGATAAATTGAATGAGGTGGACAACGCTATTCGATCCAATGGAAAAATCACAAAAAGCTTTTTTTAAAAACTCTTTTCTGAATTTCTAATCTTGACGTCAGAAACTACATATTTACAATTTTAAAACACTTTAACTTTAACATTTATTATTTAGATGACGTTATATTAATTAATTACCGATAAATCGGCGTTTGTTAGACAAATAACATTTTATTGCTCAATACACACATATTCATTCATTCATTTACGCCTAAATAGGCTTTTACATATGTAGATATATAACAGTTATTTGCAAAAATAATATAAACAGAGAGAAAAACAAAAAAAAGAAAGTGTATATAATTTACATTATGGCGGAATGAAGCGCTCTCAGTATCGCGCCCCTATACTGTGACAGGCCAGAACCAAACACGTCCGCTATGTTTGTATAATTGTTACCTAACCTGTGTATTCTAGGTACTAGCGAGTTGTAGTGAGCATTTGTTCTAGTATTGTCACAGTAAAAAGGCGTCGGCACTCGAGTAGTTCGACTGGGTACATGGAACATTATTAAGGACAAAATTTCAGGGCTGTGCTAATGCGAATATGTAGATTACTTATAAGTATAGCGTAACACAATATGTTTTACCATTATGCACAAAATGTATGGGCATGTCATGCCTGTGTTTGTGATAAACTAAATGACACACATATATCTGACTCACGCAAAAAGAATTTCCACAAGACGATTGATATTGACACCTAATAAAAGATCTAGCTATGGACAACGCCGTTATACTTTCCCGGCACCTAAAATCTATAACACTCGTATCGAAAAAATTCCGCACATTCGAACAATCCCTGAAACTAAACTTAAGTCACTAGTGGCACTCTAGCTTTGAGCAGAAAAAGGGACGTTTCCTTTTGTATTGCGATAATTTGTAGCCAACTCTTAAAAATGCCAAATTCTTCGTTTACTTTAATTATTTTGGCTTTTTATTAATTATTTTTGAACATTTAATGATTTATTTCTTTAATTCTCTTTTTATGAGTTGTCGCCTTATTTTTTAAACTCTTTCCATCGATTTATATTCTGCGTCAGGTCTTTTACATCTCTTATGATCTCTAGCTTCTATACGCTCCATTTCAGTAACTCCTTCATGAATATTTTACTACTCTAGATCCTTCTCTCTTTATTTATATTCTGTGGTTACGAATGTGTTGTGGATATAAATTAAACATTTTCCGCGTTTATTCGCTTAATAGTATTTTTGTACATTTCTTAAAAAAATTAATAATTCCATTTCCTTTGCTATGTAATTTTCATCATTCTCCTCCCACGCCATACGTCTCACTTTGTCTACATTTATTAGGTTCCAGCTTTCGCATCCACATAGTATTCTACTCCATATACTTTACGTATCCTTACAATCGACAGTTTTCTGAAAATATAAATATTGCTGATTCTGTATCTTGACAACTATTGTATAATATTCTAATGCCGTCAATTTGGACGTTTTAAGTTTGACAGGTTTGAAATTAATGAATTCAATCAATCAAAAAGCTTTAAAACATAAATAAACGTTAAGTTATTCACAAATTGTGATTTCTCAGCCTCATAAGAAGATTTTTCGGATTTGCTCTTTTTTTTCGCATATATCACCGGTATATTAAATAAAAATAACTATTCCATCCAATTGGATGTGTTCTCTGATAAATATAAAAAAAACACACTGGAATTTCTTGTCGGAAATGAAATTTAAAAAAATATTATAAGTAAGCAGTCTCATATAAATATTGCGCGTGCGTGTGTGTATGTGTTATAATTCACGAGGAAGGAGGAAGAAATTTTATTCTATTTGCGACGTTATAAAATTTTATTCTTTAGAAAAGCGGAAAAGAAATGCATTTAGCACATTGTTTAGATTAGACAGGTACTAGGACTTGAAAAGAAAAATGTTAATTTTGGAGCATGTGAATTACGTAAAATGGTCATAAGTTTAGCGTTTGTGGGCACTGAATAAAATATATAGTCAAAAAGATAACGAGTACTTGTTTGGTCACTTTATTGTCACGTCATTTTGGAGATCACCCTCGAACACATCGAGACATATATTTCATTCGCATGGATATTGTACGCTCTTAGAAAAAAATACGCGGAAATTGCCTGTAGAAAATGAAATAAATCGTTTTATATTTGCTTAGATGTTGCGCGGCATGTTTTTTGGCCAGAGAAAATGAAGGGAGAAATGAACGACAAGACGACGTGTTGAAACCAGTTGAGAATTTGATTGGCAATAATGAGTTGGATCTGCGAGCCGATGCAATGGCCCATGTTGGTGTTTTCCTACTGTCCGCCGTTTAATTTGAATAATCGGTGTCACGCGGCTCTGTGCTCCCGGAGTGAGCGCTCCACCGTGCGACACGAACTCTGATATCAAATTTGAAATTGTATCAAAATGTGAAAGCAACTAGCGCGTAAGTCGAAACCAGCGGACTGTGGTTAACTCCAGATGCGGGGCTCCCAAAACTGTGCGCCGCGTCTTGTTGCGCTAAACGGACAGAAAACCCATATAAAAATAGAATCTTTCTGACTATACGGAGAAAAATATTTTTGAATTAAAACTTCTTTAGCCACGGTTTAGTGAATTTACTTGATATTTAAGTCTACAGTCACACGGATATTAAATGAAAATCGATATTAAAAAATACGCTTTAAAATGTTTTACAGAAGTACTGCTCACGTTCCTTACGCCCTTGTAACGTTGTGAACTTGTGTCTATGCGCACGAGAGTGACTTCATTAGTCGTGGTATAATTTCTTTTGCGTGCATAGATCAGGAGGATACACTTAGTTAGCTTAGTTAAGTCACATAAGCGATAGTTAGCGGGATGCAGCCATCACTATCTTGGGCAGCTCGCAGGAGTTCCTCCATTCTTCTTATCTCTGCCCATTCTCGGATATTTCTAAGCAAGGACAGCAGTTTTATTCAGAATCCTCTGCGGTCTTCAATCTTTCCTTTGGAAACTGACTGAGGTAGGGTATATTTTCCCCTCTCAATATGGCAAAAATACGATGCCTTTACAGAGCTTGACCGTTATATACAATTCTCTTCGGACATTGGCTCTGTATAAGACTTAATTGTTAGTTATCATGTCGGTCCAGGATATCCTTAACATCTGCGGTGAATCCACATTTCTTAATCTTAAGGGTGCATGCTTCAACACCGTACAGTAAACCGATTGTAGATGATAACCGATGATTGAGAAAAATATTTTTTACTGAAAAATATTATCTATAAAATTATTACAATAGTAATAATGTAAGCAATCTCATAAAATATATAAACGTTTCAATTATTGTAAATTCACGGTGAAAATTATGTGGATTTTCTGCTGCTATGTGAGGGGAATTGACCTTCAGAAATTTTGAATTCATAATGTTTGTGCCGATTGTTCTTTTTTTCAAATTGTGTCCACGGATACAATTTTACACTCAAAACCGCGTAAAGGATTACTGTTGGGATGTTTAGTCATGTCATGTATAGGGACTGATTTTTAGAATCAAGTCTCCGAGTCTCGAAGGCAACATTTTATCCAAATAAACAAAAGACCTAGAATTATAGACATAATGAATCAAAAATAAATTCTCATCTATGGCGTGGAAAAAGGACTGGAAAGATATACATATTTTATTTAGAGTGTAAATAAAATATATTTGTGAGGGTTTCGTTGTGGCTAATATTTTTATTTATTTAATTCTGGTCACGGGCGTGGAATGTTTGAGCAACACTGGCAGTCATTTGTGCTTTAAACTTGTTTGGCAAGCAACCGATCGCTGAATTAACTACTTATAATTTGTCCCCTACCACAATGCAATGGCCGGCCGTGCAGCCAATGGATTGAATCGATCATTTCAACACTATTTCAATTTAAGAATAGTAAAAATTAAGACATTATATGACTTACCGAGCGTATTTTGAATATGGGACAATGTATAAACAAACATCATCACTTTCAAAATATACTTTTAACTGCTAGCATTCCATTAATTAATTTGTATTATAAATAGCGACTCATAAAATTGAATGTTTGTCTGTCTGTTCTTTGTACAATTACACTCATTTTTGCTAGACACGCTATAGGACCCTGTGCAAAAAATATGCATCCCTCCCCCGATTTAAAGTTGTACGATTGAATGCCATCCAGTCCAAACTATAACCAAACTAAACTTTATAGTCCCGAAAATAGAAAGAAAAAACCCACTAATATATTTATACCTTCCCCATTTAGGACCTCTTCCCCGCACCACCCAAACCCCTCCTCCATGATGTAAGTTCGATGTAAAGTCTCGGGCAACGCCGGGCACGGACTACTGGTTATTAACAGCCATGATATTTTCTGTGGTTTATTGAATAACTGATGTATTTCGTTGGTTCAATATTCTCTCCAAGAAAAATGCAAAAACAACATTATGTACTTACTAATCTCTACCAGGATGCTGGTCTCGCTCAAGGTGAGTTTCGGACACGCTATTTTGATACTTCGGGGTGCTGTGACCCATTTACATTACATTACATTACATTACATTAAATTACATTACATTACATTACATTACATTACATTACATTACATTACATTACATTACATTACATTACATTACATTACATTACATTACAAATATAATTATACAATAATAAATTATTATACAGTAAAATATGTAATTACCCAACTAGGCAGGCCTTTTTTAGGGCAAGTTACATATTTCATTTTAAAACACAAAATGTAACTATAGGTACGCATTAGTATAATTAATTAATAATTTTGACTTCAAGTAAATTATGATAATAATTATAATTATAAATTTGATGGGATATTTCAAAGATAGAAAGATTGGTCTAAAAAAATTTATTGCTAAAAGCTAAAAATTTATCTATGAGATGTTAAAATAATGAAACAATTTATGAAACTATTTTTTTTCCAATGAAATATCTATCTACCCATGAGTAGGCAATTTAATCGATAGAATTACCCTAATTTCTTTATTTGTCTTCATTTCTTCCTTTCGTAATTTGAAAATGGCAGACTTGTAGACTGCCAAAAAAAAGCATTTCGTATATTTAATAACTTTTCGTGAGTTTGAACACGCAATATTTTGCAATAAATTATCGACTAAATGTTTATGTACTGGACTGTCCAGGATACCGTCACGTTTAAGTAACTCATGCTTCAGTTGTGACATTACCTATGCGATTAAATTAAGTATGTAGTCAAAAATTTATTGGATAATCGACCGCTTTAATTACAGTAAACGGTGATTCGTTGAATTAATTAATTTATATACTACTTACGTATTGCACGATCAGCACAATGCAGGTTTTATATAATAAAGAAACATAGTTTATACGTGTATGTAGTTACATATTATAGACTTATTTATTTATTTATTTATTTATTTAATGTTTATGGAAGACCAACAGCACAAAAAAAAGCATAGAAAACATTGATACAATATAGATGGCCAATTACAGGTCTCCACATTTAGAAATATATTAATTATATAGAAAGAAAGAATAAAAAATTTAAGCAAACAGAAATATGTCAGTAATGATAAACATTTATGATATACTAAGGCATATTAATTATATAGAAAGAAAGAATAAAAAATTTAAACAAACAGAAATATGTCAGTAATGATAAATATTTATGATATACTAAGGCATATTAATTATATAGAAAGAAAGAATAAAAAATTTAAACAAACAGAAATATGTCAGTAATGATAAATATTTATGATATACTAAGGCATATTAATTATATAGAAAGAAAGAATAAAAAATTTAAATAAAAGAAAAAGAAACTTAATTATTACGTGGAAAAAAATTCAGCACTCAAAATTTTTCTTAATCTTGTGTGGCTGCACTCGAACAGATCAATATCCAATAATCTTATCAGTTTATTGAATGCATCGCATACCCTCAAGAAATATGAATTCCGACGATAGTTGGATGAGGTAAAATCAATGTGAAAGACTGGGTTGTGTCTACGAGATCTACAGGGAACATGGAATTTTAGTCTATTTAATAGTTCAGGACAGTCGACGTTGCCTGATACAATTTTTAGTAGGTACATCAAATCACCTATTTCCCGACGTCTGTATAAAGGTAGGATGTGATATTTTTTGCATGAACTGTCATAATCGTCAGAAACGCAATTGAATTTAAAGTTGAGAAAGCGAATAAATTTTTTTTGAATTTGTTCCAAGCGATTTACATAGATCATATACTGGGGGTTCCATACTTGCGTTGCATACTCGAGTTTGCTTCTGACTTAAATCATATAATTGATAATTTTAATAATGTATGTAAAATACAGATATTACTGGAACGGCGTAAGGCTGCTAGATCAAAAGAGAGACTGGAACTAAAAACAAAATATTATACCTACATAGGTTTGAGAGATATAAACAATTTTAGTTTTTTTATTGTTTATAATATTTTTTGATTATTATACGAATTTATTTATATTATTTTATTACCGTATTCAGTGTTTTTCTTTTAATTTTAGATTTTGCGAATAAATCATTGATATTTCTAGATCAATAATAGTAATCAAGTGTCTGAAAATATCGAGATCTAATTTTTGTCATAAAATTTAGTCTACTAAAATATATACATATTTGTAGGTATTTTGTTTATATGAGAATAATTGAATTTGTTGGTGGTTTGATATATTTTGATTATTTTTTAAACTTATTTATTATGCACATATAAGTGTTCTTTGAAACTTTATGATTTGTATACGTAAAAAATGTTTTCTTTAGGGGTAAAGAAATTTAAAATGGAACTTGTTTTGGCTTTATTGGAAAGATAATTTTATGCTATTAGTGTTAAAATGCGGGGTGTTTTTTTAGAGGTCTGTTTTTCGAATTGGCAAAACTTTTTCCAGCGACAGTAAATTCGACAGCTGACAGCTGATTTGTGCTCAGTTTGGTTTGCCATTTCGCCGTGAATAGACTTACGCTAGAACAAACAACGCTTGCAAATTGTGCAAATTTATTTCTAAAATCGTGGTTTCGTAATAATATTACAACATTAATGACATAAAATTATCATTCCAATAAAGCCAATAGCATGGCCGCTATCCAGATTGTTTAAATGTTTTATTTCATTTTAAAGTTATATACTTCTAAAAAATACTCTATAAGTATAAACTATTTAGGTGCTCATTTTTTGGTAAATTGTTTCGTGTATTTTGGTGTATGAGCGAAGAAAGGATGGCTAAGAAAATATATGGGGCGACTGTTGAAGCCAACAGGAATAGAGGGCGTCCGCGAAAGACGTGGCATGATCAAATACAACAAATATTAGAGGATGACCATGTTACAAGCCTCAACAACCGTAGAGCTCGCATGGGAAGATCTATGAATGCAGCCGAAGCAAAAGTGGTGTGCCAAGATAGAAGAAAATGGCGTTCTATCCTTTCTGCCTACCCATGCGGGGAAACGGCGTGATGGTTAGTTAGTTAGTTATATTGATATATTTTATAAAAAGTAATCAAAATCACAGTTTTCTATCACACTCCACTAGTGAGTTAAGAGTAATCTATATACTAATTGTTCGTTGGGGAGGGGGAGGGGGGCATAGTGGGGTACTTAAGACTCAAACATCCCTACAAGATAAAATATTATGATTAAACATCAAGTTTTGACTCAATATCATGGTTTAATGCATTGCGAACGACTATGGATATGTTTTTCACGATTAAGATAAAAAATCTACGATATGTGAATATATAAATGTAAAATGGCATTTGCCCCGCCATGCCCCCACATATATGGATTGTTACTTTAACAACAAAACATAAACTGACAAAATCTTACCTTTTTCACAGACAATCTTGTACTTTTAATTATGAAGTCCAGAAGGTACTGCTTCATAACGAAAAATTAACCACCACAATATATAATTGAGTTCGAGAAAGAATTGCTGATTAATTTCACGTATTTTTTTTAACGAAAACACTGTTTTTTAGTTTTTTTTTATATAAAGCATAAACGGCTGTCGAAATGGCATGGATCGCACGTGAAGGCCACGTGCCGACTGACGACCAATTAAAGCGAGCCCTTTGAAACATTGCACGGCTTTCGTTCGAGCTGTCATAGGGATTCCCCGCTGTCCCCCCCCTTCCCTACTGTAAATATATTTACACTAGTTTTATGCCTTTTTCAGATCTGTTGAAAAAATGAAGCTCCATTCGAGGCTGATTCTGGCCGCATTGTTGCTTCTCATTGCGCATGCGCACGCATCACCGGTAAGTAACATATTTTTTAACTTGACTAATCAGTGAATATGGTGAAATCTGTCATTTTAATTTTTTTAAATATATATATTTGATTTAAATTAAATTAAGATATGTTGAGTATTTATGGCACAGCACTCATTTATCGAAAACCACAAATTTTCAAATAACTTCTATTGGATTGGATGGATCTATGAAATTGGATATTGGGTTGCTCCCCTAAGCGCAGGCTTCGTTGTCGTTAGTCGATTGTCTCTGGGACACTTCGTTGTCGTTAGTCGATTGTCTCTGGGACACTTCGTTGTCGTTAGTCGATTGTCTCTGGGACACTTCGTTGTCGTTAGTCGATTGTCTCTGGGACACTTCGTTGTCGTTAGTCGATCGTCTCTGAGACACTTCGTATAATAAAAAATGGACTAGAATATTGCGTGAAGAGAATGATTGTTTTGTTACGTCGCTACGCTAACTGCTGGAAATGTAAACATGTTTAAAACGTTGCAACGTGAAGCGTGAATGACTCCCAGGAATTTCTTTTGGTCTGGGCGTGATTATGTTGCGCGTGAAATTTTTAATTCGTGAATAAATATTTACATACATACTTAAATGTGGTTAAACGGAGTACACGAATGCCAGAAATTTGTAAAAACGATCACGCTTCTTATAAATAGTAATCGACTATAATTTTTAATGGCGCTTCAATGTATGCCTCTTACGGAATATTTTTATAAAGTTACGCGAAGCAATACATAATTCATTATAATTTATGAAGCAGAGATTTATATTATGGCAAAACGTGGTGCATCTCCGCCTATAAATGTTTCTCAATAAAAATAATTAAAAAGTTAGTTTATTAACTTTAATTTAACGACCTTGCTGATGACGTTAGTGTTTTCACTGGGAACCAGAATTAAGTAGATTTTAGCTGTGTGTATTCTTTCCCTCTTCATGCACAGCGATCTCAATCAGATAAGACTTGGCGCGTAATGCATTTCCACAAGTTTCGGTCTCGGTTAGCCCTCACAGCCGATTCCAGGTGTCTCCAGACGATCATCTACCGTTGTGACACTCCTACAGGTCTTCGGCTCAAAGTGTGCCCGGAACAATGTTCGTGTTTAGGCTGTCACTCGCATTATTTAGCGGAAAAATTTGAAGAATATTTATTGACTACCGCAGGTACAGCTTGGATTTTTTTTAGTATTGCGGCATTCGTACGTCGCGCCGTCCGCGATCCTCCCGTAGCGGTCGCCGTTGCAGACCGCCAGTCTCTGTTGCATACATAACATTGGAAAAATAAGATTGTGAACAAATCTCACGATTGGACTGATAATGCCCTCATAAGGCGAAACGCGTCTCAAGTAAATTAAACGAGCAGAATAAAAACAGCGCTTCATTTGTTAACTCGTGTTTATGGAGTTCTATAAACTTACTTTGTAAATAGTAAACATAATTTTAGTTGCTTGCCTGATGTCCCTGTCTTAAGACTCATATTCTCTATTCGTTCGTAACAATTTTAGCTATTGAATTAAATTTATGTTCGGTTCCTATTCCTTGCCCCAACAGATTACCATTTTTTTCGAAATTTGGATAACTTCTTGCAAAGGAAAAAATTCAACTCCGATGGGGCAGTCCAAACCGCCTTCAAAGATTTTATTGATTCCCTTCCGAATGGTTTTTTTAGTAAAGAGATCGATGAACTACCTATGAGATGGCAAAAGTGCATAGATAGCAATGGTACATACTTTGATTAAATAAATATATTATAATAAAAAAAAATCGACTTTATGTTCCTCCCATACTAAACGTCAATTTCATATGTAAGGACCTAATATTTAATCAGTAGCTTGACGTACAACAGTATTCTGTAAAAGAAATGGTCCATGCGATCTCGCGTGGTTTAAATTAAAATGCAGGTATTCATTCTTCCAAAATATCCCTTACATCTTTATTGTTTTCACTTACCAAAAGAGTCAGCGTATAGAATATTTCACCACGGCGATTTTTATTTAAAAAGCTGCTGCTTTATGAGAATGTGACTGGGTCTTGCGGTAGAACCATTTTCAAATGTTATATAAATAATCCCGGAAAATATATTTTCAATGTTTCTCAAATACCAACGAATAGAAGCTACTAGATGGTGCAATATGACGATGATCATCAAAAATAATTATATTAAAATGAAAATTTCGTTTAAAAAATAATTTTTAATACCGATCTTCTCTCCTTGTACGAAAGCGTCAAGACGCTCTGTCTTAGATGGTCTCCTGACTTGATGACCTATGCGGGCGTCCTCCGTTCTGCCCGATGTTTGACTACCAAGTCTGTTGAGGTTCCCTCATTATCTTCTACCGGTCTCTTCTGGTCTTCTCACCACAAGACCGTACCATCTGAGCTTAACTTCTCCTCTTCTCCTCTTCTCTTCTTCTCTGTGATCAGTGAAAACTTGGAAATTCCTCTGCTAGCAGTCAAATATTTTTTGTGGATTTGGTTTTTCTGTATGTCTTTCTAATTGATTCATTAATTTGGATTTAATTTTGCAGAATTTTGTTCTTGAATATAATATGAGTATTTTGAGTTTGCCGGTGCTCAATTTTTATTCGCGAATCTTCTTCGCGAGCATTCTACGTCGGTTGTACGGCCGTTTTTTATTACATAGAGTTATTAAATAAAACGAATATAAAAGGAAAACTAACTAACAATTGAGTTTAACAACATGTTATCAACCCCTTGACAATGTGCTGTATCTGAGGTCACCGGGAATAAAATACATTGTCGTACGTTCGGTTTCCGATGCAATGGGCCTGATGATTTATGCGTAATTTCGATGTTTTATTAGCCGCAACGTTCTCTCGTGGTCGCCAACTCGATTAGAGAGAAGTTTATCAACTTCAGTCACTTTCGCGCATGCGCCATAAGAGCCCAATGGTGATGAAAATAGTGTGGATTTCTATGTGAAATTAGGTGAGCAAGATGTGAAATTGCGCGAGGCTGTACGTACCCCGGTCGCACACCATTCAGGAAAGTCTCGTCTTATCTAAAGCTAAAATGAAAACCAGATTTTAATAAAAGTAACACGTTAGTAATGTTCTATTTCAGGGCTGCACTAAAATAAATTGATCTGCTAAAACTATATATTTTATTTTCTTTTTGTGTATCATCATAAAATACCACACTAACGATTTGTCCTTCTGGGATGAATTCCGGGTTTATTTTGTTGGGAATTTAGTTTATTTTTATTGTCTGTTGGATTTATCATAATTATTATTTTCTTCCCCTTAAACTAGGTGTATTTAAGATTGTTTTAGGTCAGCTATACCGTGTTATTTTTTGATTTATTTACTATAAATTCTCAATAATTAAACAACAACTCATTCGGACAATTCACAAATCTTTAAACATTGGGGTACGCATTATAGACGTCACAAAAAGTACAGATCACCAAAGTATTACATACCTACATATACTGCGCATTTGTATATTGCCACACGAATCGTGCACCAAAAAATCGGTCGAATAAATTTTTTTTTTTTTAGTTACAATTCACCGTTGTTGTGAAATTAAGAAAAATCAGAAAAAAACAGCTTCGCGCCATAATAAATCAATGTTGATAATTTGCAGCTTCGATTCCAAACCATTTTGTGATGCAAGACTCGATAACAATGCTACGCTTGTATTACACATGCACCGGAGACGAGATGAATGTAATACCTCGCGTTGTGGAAGATTAAACTGAGGTGGAACGCGATGCAACTTGGATGCTGGATGGTTCGTCTTCGTTAACGGGGACGGCCGCAGTGCTATTTAATCTGAGTGGAGCGGCCGCCGCTTACTTTGACAGTAATTGGTCTTCATTTATTTCGAAAATCTCACTCAGCGCGATTTAATTCTATAAAGTGATTGCCGTTTTGTTACGGAATATTTTATAAACATATGTTCATTCAACAGTATTCTGTTCTCATCTCAATCCATACTTGTAAACTTTAATACGCACATTTTTTGGATAACATTCAATGGACGTATTTGACCAGCCATCGGACACTATTTTCTTCTAAATTTCTAATTTACTACATAACAATAGCTTCCCTGATATATATTGCTTTTAAGACCCTTCTATGAATTTTGTGTTTATTTAGATTTTGAGAAAAGTACTTAAATACCTACTGTTCAAAATCGAAAAGTTGAGGATTATTTTCGGATAAATTCTAATGCTTCTCGGTCATCTCGTATCAATAATCTATACCTATAAAACTCAAGATCTCTCTGTCTGTCTGTACCTACGCTATACAAATCTACACTGTTTGACAGACCTGACCCAAATTGTGCATACTATTTTTTAGGACCCGGCGGGTAACATAGGTAACTTTTCTTCCCTCCCCCTTTACCCCACCCCCTCCCCTGATATATTTTCTTTACAAATCTATACCATTTGACATGTCTGACCCAAATTTTGGTTACTTATTCCTCAAGACCCTGCAAAAATATTGACCACATTTTCGCCCTCCCCTTTTAACCCTCCTGATGATGTTTTCATAGAAATCTCAATAATTAATAGCCAATAATTCAATATACATACAATTCAATTAACTATTCAAATCAACAATTCAGTTAAATACGTAGTATATTCTTATCTATTGAATAATTTCAAAAATCTATTACCAGGTTTTAGGGCGGCTTGCCGGCCTCTCGATTTCTCTCGAGTACCACTTGATAACTGAAATTGTTCAGCGATTTTCTGTCCTCCGAGCAATGTAGCCTGCCCCATGCTACATTCATTTTTTAAACTAATCGTGAATGTATACACCGAAACCCCGTCGAAGCATCGAACCCGCGAAATGTTAAATGAGCGATACATAAATGTGTAGCGTCGAATCACCGAAACGTTCGGTTGTATTTTGAAAATAACAATATTTATGTACCTTGACGGTTATTGTACAACATTGTAATTCCGTCAATTTTCACGTTTTAAGTTTGACAGGTGTGAAAATAATGAATTTATTTTTATGAAATTAATGGATTTCGTTTAATTTCAAACCTGTCAGACTTAAAACGTCAACATTACAATGTTATACAATAAATGTCAAGATACCGATACAGCAATATTGCTATTTCCAGAATACGGCCGATTGTCAAATAACCCTTCGTGGCTGCGTACCACGCAGTAAGAAAAGAGATGACCAGAAATACCAAAAAAGTGATTTGATTATTATTAACTCATATAAATAGGTAAATCAATAGACTGCTGCGAGTTCCTACAATGTCCGATTACGGTGATTATTTATAGAAATTTCAATTTCAATGACAGCGTAGTTATTACGCAAACATTAATGTAAACGAATGATTTTTAGTGCGGAACTTATCCGAGCTGTTTCGGTAATTATTCCGCCGTTAAGCTGTGATTTAAACCATTAAAACTTTTACTCTTGTTTATAACTCAAGTATAAATTTGAATGAAAGCAAAATCAAAGAAATGAGAGCGATTAATAACGTGATGGTTGTTATGCAAATTGTTGCCCACGTAACTTTTAACGGCCGCGGCTCTGAAGAGTCAGTGCACCTAGTAGGTCGCTTTCCATATCAAAAATCATCCAAATATCGGGACGTTTATAATAATTATAATATTGACTGTTGGGGAATGGGTCGCATGTGCATAACAATATGTGAGCTCTCAGAAGGATTCAATTATACGAGCATAAGAGTGTCGTTCTTTATAATAACCTGAAAGTCTATTTATAGTTAAATTTGTAAAATAATAAATAAAATAATGTTTTTATAATAAATTGAAAAAACATTATAACATATGTATTCAAATAAAAATAATAGTGATTACCAATTACTTTTAAATTCATATTATCAAATAATACTGATAATGATTAATGGTCGATGCCTTCATTGACAACGAAAACATTAAATCCGATTAAAAATCGTAATTTTCCTGCACTTATTTGTATAAAAATGTTTTTCCATATAATTCACATAAATATGTACATATTTTCATGTATTATTTAAAATGTTGGAAAAGAGATCAATATACAGGTTTCGCGCTATACATTCATTGATCTTATTTGCATAGGATGAAACATTTATTGTATTGCAATGAAAACAAAATAATACATTTTCCGAATAAGCAATAATTTGAAAGAGCACAATGCAACACAATAAATATTCAAATCAAATCGTAAAATGCCACTCATTGTTTTAGATATTATTTGTGAATACACATGCAGTCAGCCGTGCAGACTTTACGTGAGAAAACTGCCAAAAATGTAACAGTTTCAAAGAACAATCGCCAGGAACTGAGAATGTGGAAACATGGTAACACGGTAACATAGAAAGCAAAATATTTACTTTCATTAGAATTTTAATTTTATTTTGTGTGAATATTTTATATATAAAGGCACGCAAATCTATAGGAAAGGGAACCACACTGTTTTCGCAACAATGAAACAATAGAATGATGATTTAAGTTATTTATTAAAATAAAATAAATATGTATCGATGCCAACAGTAATGTGAGAGGGAGTAAACATTAATTTAGTTAAAATAAGCGGAAATTGTTTTGCGAAACAATGTACCTAATTAAAAAGATGATCGCTTCTAATGGAAAAAATACAGGCTACAGTAAAGCTATCAACAACTAAATTCTGGGTCCCGAAGAGACATGGAAGAATCTCGGGATTTTGTCTGTATCTTTCTGGGTGTTTGTGAGTGGATCTGAAAAGTTGCCCAGAAAGGTTGTATGGCAGAATATCCCTGTGGTGCATTGCTGTACTAACTGTTTGGAGGTTAACTTCGTACTGAATTCGGTGAGGCCTTGAAACCAGGGTTGGCACCTGATCCGGAATACTGCGATTATTTCTCATTTAGGAATAATATATCCGTTTGCCAGAATAGAATGCCAAAAGGCGAAGAACAGCTACGCCCAATCAAAACATTAAAATCAATTTAAAGTCGACCACAGTGGTATTGCCACACCACCACACGTATAAAATAACAAGAAATGTGTTAATTTTCCGATTTTAATTTCTCAAGATCTTCACTGTCTAGGAAATTCTAAGGGTTAAACAAAAAAATTATATTTACAGAAATTTTATTGGACTTATATTGTTATTTAAAATTATGTTAGAATAAAGATAAAAAAACTTTTTTTTTCGTATATTTTTTAATGATATAACTTTTATTATGAAAATATTTATAACAAATCATATAAATCAATTCGAAAGAAATCTAAAAAATCTACCTGTTCCAAAAATATTTGGTTATAACAAGCAGCAGGAATATGGTTACAACATATTCCTGCTGCTAAATTATTGTGCTAAATTAAAACTAAATGTGGGTATAAACCCAAAGACTGCAATATCCAAAATAATTTGAATGCTGTCATCAAATATTACAAATTTATAATGTACTGAATTTGAGATTTTATAGGAAACATAATTTTAGAAGGGATAGATATATAAAATTTAGAATTCAGTATATTTTAAATTAGTAATCCTCGGTGACTGCATTCAAAACATTTTTAAACTGCATTTTTTTGGATATTGCTGCCTTTGCTTTTATACCTAATATACAAGATTATGATAAACTGAGAAATATACAAAATGATATATCATTCCATCCTTAAAAGCTATCAATATTATAAATCGTCTTTCGATTTTTTGAGTAAGACATTTTGCCTACCTGCACCAGTAAATTAAATCGAGTATGGATGAGAACTTGCCTATGGATCTGTTGAGGGATCGATGCCATAACGATAAAACTGAATCACATATATAAGCAAAATATTCACAACCTTAAATTGGAAATTCATTTAATATTATACACGAGTATATCAATCAAAATTGAATCGACAAAAATTCATTAAATTATTTCGTCTTAACTAGTTTTTTCACGTTTGTTTTCTCTTAGTTATCGTTAGATAACATAAGGAAATATAAATATGTTTTGCAGAACAGTAATCGTGTTTGATTTAACGTTTTAATGCACTAATTTGTCATTTTAATGTGTTTTTTACGGATACTTTGATTCTCTTTAAACTGGACTTCCTTTTAAAATTTATTCCTATATTTTATCAGTCATCTTTTTCAACCTGACATTTCAGTGATCAATGATACTTTTAACATTTACCTAATGTCACTTTTGAAATGTCAATCAATTGTTCTCCTGCGAAAACCAGATTTGGATGACTGGAGGTGTAGATAAAAATGTTTAATGCCTAATGCAAGAGTACTTCATAATAGAGATAAGATTGCGCTGTGGATACTTGTGTATGTTAATCGATGTATTGAGTTCAAAATTAATAATATTTTATGAAGTTTGTTGTTAGGTTGTGTTGTTAATATAACTTAACAAATTAATATAACTTAATACAAAATGATTGTGGCCACCTATTTAACAAGAGTATCTAAATAAAATTTGTCTGAGCTTTTCAAATCAAACGTTTCATGGCTCATTTCCTGAAGTACGACCGCACGTTTCTATATTGGGCCAGCGCACTCCAGAATGGAACATGGAGTTCCTCACATTGTTGCTATACTTAGATAAACCTTTACGGTTTCTGGATCTCCTGGTTATGATTTTCTTGAGGAGATAACTATTTATAAGCGCAACCTGCATTATTTTGACATATCTTTTCTTATGTATTGTAAACAAATAGGATTTTAAATAAATTATAGATTTCTATTAAATAAAAAACTTCTGAATCAGAGAAACTTTATTTTCCTAGAATACGACGAGTGTAACATATAGTTTTCATGTTAATATAATATGGTTACATTATTTAGGACTTTCTAGGTAGCAAATTATTTTAAATTAAGCTTTCAAGGTTATACAAATAAGGACCGCTATAATAATGTTGAATTAACATGAATTATATGAAAAATGCGGAGTCCATTTGGTCGTCCGAATTTCATTTTTAATACTAATCAACGCCGCACCTTAAGAGAAGAAAAATGACCAACTGGTTTATTTTATCTCAGTAAAACTCGTTTAACTGAACTTTACAGTCCACTTTAATTGGAGCAGCCTTATATTTTAGTGTCCTCTGATCAAGGAAGCTATTACCAAATATCAACCACTTTTTATTCGTTCTCATCAATTATTCATCCATGTACTTCTTTAGCATTTAGCCTTGGAATATCTTCGAATCGAATCTTTAATAATTATAGAACATAATATCAAAACATATCAATGATCGTTTTGCATTTTTTATACATCTCGTGTTGCATGTAAAAATGATATTCGTATATTTTTTCATATTTATTGTCTTTAATCATTATAATCAGCAGGCTATTCATTTTTATATAAGAAAGTAATTTTTTATCGAAAAACTTTCATGGTTGCGGAAATTTGAATTCATTACAATTTGCATCTGAAGAAAATTTGAGTACTATGACGAAGAAAGTTAGTTGTACAAAAAGCTAGTTTTCTTATGTATTAAAATGACAGTTTCTTCGTGGCGCAACATGATTACTTTATTTTTTAATAAATTAAACTCTACTATATACATGTTGAACTCCTTTGTCATCACTACGGTCATCATCGGATATGCAGTGCCTCTCTCATCAGCAATCACCTGATGAGAGGACCTGCAACATTCGAAACTATAGTAGTGACAAAAAGTTAGTATCACATGGCAAAAGAAGACAGGGTGGGCCAAAAAAGGCACAAAAACACCCTGAAGGCGAAGCTGAGCAGTTGCGGGATAGAGGGCACAATGCATTAATTTTTTTTTCAATGTAATCGAGTAATTTTATTATTATTGACTTTAATTGATCATAAAATATTATAATAACACGCACTACGATAGCCGCTAACAGCGCGATTCCCCTATGACCGCCTTTCTTTGGCTGCGGGTCCACTGCGCAATGGCGCCATAAACTGCATTGCGCCGGGGAAGCAAACGAATGGAATAGGGCCGATGCAATTTCCGAGAAAAGAAGAAAGAGAAAGGAAAAGGAGCGAAACCCATCTACTAGATGTATGTGCACAACTTGTGGAGAGATGTGCGATCCCGAATATCCAGGTCTCCTCAGTCACAGCTCGGACACATAATTAATAACATGACAAATATCATCCTCGAAACGACGGACTGCCGAAGAAGAAAAATGATAAAAAATTATAACAATATGGGTGTGTAGGACGAAGAACGGTTTATCGAATTTTTTTTAATAAGTTTGTTTTCTTACTGGTAATTTATTACGTGGTGTGCTTTTATATACATACCTATGCATATATATATATATATATATATATTTTTTTTTTTTTTTTTTCCATATGGTACCATTTCATATGTTTTCGTAAGTACACTGTATTTTTTCAGATTTTCTAAAGTTTTAGGGGTCGCTACCATCTGTAAAAGTGTAGGGTTTAACTAAAAAATGTAACTTGGTATTTGAACTGTAAAACTTTATTTTAAGCAAATTTTTACGAATATTTAATTAAATTTTGAATAAAAATCAATGAAATTATTACCTACATGTATATATATGTATATAAAAAGAAACCCGTGTTTCCCTACCCGCCAAGTTTTCTCCACAACCAGCCACAATCACCCATCGGTGGTTATGGTGGTGGATAGCCCTTGGTGTCACATCAAAAATATGCGAGTTTGGTGAGGGTGGCTGTGCGTGGGTGGGAGTGGGTGACGAAAATGTGCTTTCTAGAATATTGTTTTGTTATGGGAAGGCCGCAAATGCTTAGATTGTCTCAAAATAGGCGCGCTGACTGTGTCGGTGAGTCTAAAAGGTTCCGAAAAAACCCGCTCTAGAAAGTTCTTGAAGAAGAAGGTTCTATAAAATTCCCGAAAGTTCTATAAGGTTCTAAACTGAGTGGCGGAATGTGTCGGTGTGTCTAGAAGGTTCCTGTACATTCGAATTTCTTGAAAGTTCTGGAAGGAGAATGTTCTAGAAGGTTCGCAAAGGTTGACGATTCCGAAACCGCGCGGGCACAGCTAGTATAATTATAAAGAATGATAATTATTAAAGATGACGACAACGTGAACTCCTTTTTCAATAATCTTCAACCGCCAAGAATATTGCTTCTGCTCTACATCGGTGGAGTGGAGACTACCTCGTCTCTTCCACAAGCGCTGCTTTCTTTAATATATAATTTACAACTTTCTTAGAATGTACAAAATTCATAGCTTTGTTGTAGTCATCATCATCCTTCCATGTCCTTACATATTTCGTAAAAAAATCACACGAAACGACGATTGTGCTGTCTCTTCTAAAGTTTAACCACAATGAGACTATTTTTGAGGGTTGCTCGCTTTGGTGCTTTCCTTTTTGAGGGTTGCTCGCGGTGACCAATCTCTATTTAGATTCCAAGGCAACTGTACCATCGAAGTACGCAAAAGCAACAAGCTCTTCAGATAGATACCAAAGGTGTCATTTTCCGAGATTTTTTAACTCACTTGTAAACGCCGTTATATGGCACGATAGTAAATTCAGTGTAAGAACAAAAGGTACGTTATTTCTTTAAAACTTTAGTTGCGATACTAAGATGTTAAAACACCCTTCCTATTGTTTAAAATACTACGGAGGACGGGAGCGGGTTGTGTTCAACCTATCCACGGCTCGTTGATGCTGCATTCAGTGACATTCAGTCATTGCTCTAAATGGCGCATATTTTCGAAATTTTGATCAAAGATAACGACCCTCAAATTTAATTTAAATGAAAAATATATATATTTTTTTATTATTGAAAGCATATAAAAGTTTTTTTAAGCACCCTAGTATATATGCAATATTATTTGGCGATTTATTAATATTTATACCATCATAATCATTGCTTTTGTTAGATAAAATTAAATATCTTAAGATATATATCATATCACATTCAAATAATAAAGCAGTTATTTGTAGAAAGAAAACGTAAACAATTTTTTTTTTCATTAATAGAAATTTGCTAGTTTTAGTCATTATTTTTCAATAGAATACTATAAAACGGTTAAATTATAGGATTATAATATCACTATCTTCATAATTAACTTCATTGAGTAGCTTGTTGGTGTAGTGGTCATGACGCTCGCCTAGTGACCTGGTGATCGGTGGTTCAAGCCCCATTCCAGGACACCAGCAAGTTAATCCTATTTTCATAGCACAGGCTTTTGGCTTTTAGTAGCTCACTATCGTGTAATTCCGTAGTAAGTATAAAGTAACGGTGTGTCGCGGAATTCTTCAAAAATCTTGACTAAAAATATATTAAGGGTTAAGAAATATCGTACTCAAAATAAAATGATTTTTAAACATTAAAAAATAAACAAAAGCACACGGAAATATCACCAGAGTCGAACAATGTGTTCTTACGTAAGGAAGCTTTAATCATTTTTATCTGAACAATATTACAACAGTGTGCTGGAAAGTCCAGGAAATGTATTTCTCTTGCGAGTTTATATATTTAACATGAAATTTTTATTTGCGAACATCTCATTAAAAATACTCATAATTCAGTTTGTACTTGCCTATTATTTTTAATTTTTTTTGGTGAAATAAACACAAAGATATATTCTTCTTCTTCAAATGTAGCAAATTTATTTTGTGGTAACATAATTATAATTAATATAAATTAACTTTGTTTAAACCACTTATTTATTGAAAAAAAAATCAACATGTTTCAAAGCCAATGGCTTCTTCATCAGGAAAACAAAAATAATATTTAAAAATAATATTAAATAATAAAGATAATGATAATTTTTAAAAAAAATCGGGTGTTTATAAATTAATTTGTAATGATTGTGATTATTTTTATATAGGAAAAACGTGTAGAAATTTTGAAATTAGAATTAAAGAACACTTAAGGTGTTTAAATAGTAATAATTATTCTGAATTTTCTAACCATCTTTTGGCTACGGGTCATTTTTTTGATATTAATAAGGGTTTACAAATTTTACATACAAATTATACAGAATCACAATTTGATAAATTAGAAATTTTGGAAATAAGAAAGAGTGTAAATAGTAAATTGAATATTATAAATAATCAGGTCCTTTTTGCAAATAGTTATCTTTTAAATTTATTTTCATATTAATTAGGTACTTTATATTATTATTTTCCATATATAACTTTTTAATATTTTGATCTATACTTCGATTTTTAAATATTATTTTTGTTTTCCTGATGAAGAAGCCATTGGCTTTGAAACATGTTGATTTTTTTCAATAAATAAGTGGTTTAAACAAAGTTAATTTATATTAATTATAAAGATATATTGTGAGGTCACAATATATCTTTGTGTTTTTTCAAGCCTGTGTGTTTTTGTGATGTGTTTCACTACAGTAATTGGACCTAACGGTCTTCTTCTTCCTTGTACTGCCCAAGGTACTGTACTTGTATTACCTAGGTAGGCTGATGGGGTCGGCTCTTCTCGTTCTCTTGTACCTTCTTCGGTTCTGAGCGTTGCTTTCATCTAGGCCGTTTCTCTGCACGATTTTGGAGCATTGAGTCATCCATTGGTCTTTCTCTGAATAACTGTCGATGAAGCTCCATAGATATTCCCTGCTTTACCGTGTTATGTGCCGGTACCATCTCAAATACACTTGTTTTAAAAAAAAAAACTCCAATATTTTGACACACAACTCTATAATGTTGTTTTATAAAAAAAGTCTACCAATGTTGTAGTTGTAATTTTATTCCATGCTGCGAATAGTATAGAATCATTGACAAAAAATATGTGTCCGTATTGTATATTTGTGGCTTTAAAAGTTAATAGTTATCGATGATTTTATTGGTATTTAAAATTTTTATTCGGCACTAAAGCCAGCCTCATTAAAACTTGTCAGAACTTAAATTTTTTCAGAACTTGAAATTACGAAACATTTCATCATGAATGTAATTTACGGTAATAATGTATGGTGGGTACAAAGATCGTTTTAAAAATGTTAAAAAGAAATATTAACCTTTGTGAGATATTTCAAAATGACCACAAGACGATTTGGACTACTTAAATAAAAAAGGTGTTTGTTTCGGTGCAAAAGAAACCTGTTATCATTTATTAAACGTGAACCGGTTTCCAGATTGCAATGATGACTTATTAGTATGAAAATAAACGCTTGGTATTCTATTTTGAATGGAGATCTATTTCCTTGACATTTCATTTAGATGTGAGTAATTTAAATATTTTAAACATAAAATCAAATTAATTACTGGTTTCTTCTCTTGATAGTCCTCAATTGATTTTCAGCAACCGCAATGTCGTTCACGTATGAAATTAGTAAAAACACTAGCATAATTTAATGCTTAAAATACATGTCATTGATTTAAAGTCATATATTTTTTTAAATAAATTTATGCATTTAAATCAATGATGTGTAATTTAGGGCGTTATAAATTTAATTATACTTCATCGAATACTTCGCTATTGATCAGAACTTCTCTGAAAATCTCTTTATTTTTCAGACATTAGTAAAGATTTTTCTATTCCAATAGACTTGATTTCTGGCGTGAAAATATACCCCACCCTAGTAAGCGCTTTTTTAAACCCTTAGAACCTTTTATTTTGACTGTCATTAGTCGATGATTGTCCACGGTACGCGTTCCCTAAAGCGCCACAGAATCTGTATTTGGATGACGCCAGAGTTTATGATTTGAAGCACACGAAGAATGTTTTTACATCCCGGAATTGTCAGTTCATTTATATAGCTACCGATGAAATTTTATCGCTTCAACAAAATGTTTTGCACAAAGAATAATCACTATGACCATTTTGAAATACTTCAAGAGGTATTTTGTATTATACTTTTTTACAAAACACTAAACAAGAATTGACATTTTTCTAGTAGGAAAAAGTTTAAGCAAAAAACGAGTAGCTAAATTCAGTGTTTTATTAGACTTTATTGGTATTTATATTTTACCACGCTTATATTAGCTTCATCTGTTTTTGTGTTTGTCTGGACGGAATCTTATAATCAATATTTCATTTGTGAATTTCTTTCAAACTCAACAATTTTTTTTCTTTATTTATATTAATATTTAATTTTTAATTTTTTTTAAAAAAAAATAGAGATGTGAACACGGAATACGTGTCACATCAATATTCTTACTATTTTCAAACTAAGCTAAGCGCTTGTACTATGAAAATAGGACTAACTTGCTAGTCTGGAGTGAGGATCGAACCCGCAACCTTTGGATCACGAGGCCAGTGTCCTAACCACAAGACCAACAAGCTACTAATATGTTTAACTTAATTAATTGAGCAGTTAATATGAATTTATTCTTAAATGAATAGTGAATCTGATTCTATAGTTCGTTCTCCCGATTAAAATGATTGCGTGTTAAACAAGATCAGGCGCAGACAACGCCTGGGTAGGGAGACAGGTGGTTTTCGGTAACAGACAGCGTTTACATAGCGTATACCAACCGTTTGAGTTAAAGATCTATTCCTTGTGCAGGACAATCCCATCATAGTTTTGCTATTTTCATTTATAGAATATCGCTCTCAGCGTATCTACATCATCAAACTTGTTATTCTCTTTGTACGTCAGTCACATTTTTAATAATGGAAGCCAAAAGCACACATATTTCTGGCATTTAGCCTGTTGATCGGGAAGGAAAGAGTACCGCCCTCTAGACGTTAAATTTTTTCATATGAATCAACTGAGCTTCGCCTACCCAACCTTCATAGAAAACTATTTCCCATGTGTTTTATAATAACATGATTAGATACCAGAAGAAGTGAGTGAGAATTTAAAAATATATTTATATTCGCGGCTTTCACCTTTGTTCACGTTATAATCCGTGCGAGCGATATCGCCTTCAATACTCACAGATTACGGATTTTTACAAAAATTTACCTGTGTATTAATTATTATTTAAATATGTATTAAAATTCTTTACTGCTCTATTAATTTTAGGTGCGTGGTTAAAATAGATATCTATAAAAAAATAGATATCTCATTAGCGGCATCTGTGGTTAATTGAGGGAAATGAAAAAGCTTTGGATTCCGGTCGCGCACAACACATATACAAAACAGGTTGTAAAATTGAAATATATACCACTTCCAAAAATTTGATAGACGTGGTATTCTATCATGGGTGGAAATGGTGAACGTTACATTGTATAAAGTGATCACTTAAGCCAGCCGTACGATAGGTCGTAAGCCCTATGAACACCCAAAGATTTCCATACCTATATTATATATATTTCCTATAAAAAATAATTTCGCCTCTGCGCGACATCTATAATATAACTTGATTAATAATATCCCTGTGACAAAAATCCAGTACTGTGTTCTGAAAAATTTTCACAAGCTCAAAATAGTTGTTATTAGTTAGTTCTCTTGAATTAAGGCCACATCTCAAATGCCGCCTGCCTTATCGTGCTTCTTTTTATTACTGAAATTAATAAAAAAGTAACCCATAAAAACCAAGTTTTTATTATGCTCCCTTTCTCATTTACTAGTTGAAACATTTTTTTTTTCGCTTAACCTACGCGTTGGGCTTCGGTCGGGCGACGCTACGGAAGGGAGTAATAAAAAATTTCCAAAAATCCAAAATTATACTATAATCAGGTTTCGCGTCTACCAGACGCGTTGAAATATTTTCATACAATTTAATAAGGTTTATGAAAAAACCATTCAAAATTTGAAAAATTCAAAAATTTATTTATTTTTTTAAACGAAAATTTTAAAGATCTTGATCGTCGCCACGAGTCTGCTTGCAAAGTTTTAGCTCGATTGGATCACGGGAAAGGGGTTTAAAATGGATCCAAAATTTTTTCGTCAGACAAGAAGACAAGCAGACGCCACGAGTTAATATAAAGGGAGTAAAAATAAAGATAATTCAAGTATATACGAAAAGAGTAAAAATACTTCAATATTATATATTAATTTTTTCAAGCTAATGAAATTATTATGGATTACTCTTGTGAGAAAGTGACAGCGATCCGGAAAGCGACCTTGCATTGTTACATTTACTCTCCGAACACAAGTTCAAGTTTCTTCTCACAGTCTTCTGTGTCCGGGTATTGTCGAGTTAAGTCTAAACTGAACGGAAAATACATTTTAGACTCAACTCGCTCATTTCCGATGAAACGATTGTCTAGCCCGGCGGTCGCCAAAGCGGTGGTCCGCGAGGTCCAAAAGTTTGGCCGCCGCTGGTCTAGCCCGTAGTTGTAATTTTTATTTAATTAAATATAATACGTTATTACAAATAATTTTTTTATAATATATTAGCCGTACACAAGTAAAAAGTCACGGAACATAAGTTAAATATTATTTATCTATAGGTACATAATAAAAAGTCTGTCAAACGTCGAATGTTGGAGGCGTAAATTAATGATTCGTGTCTTGGCTAAGCCACGTGTAGTATGTATTGTATATTTTTGACGGGCCACGGAGAAGCGATCGTGGCTACTCGTCTCTCTCCAGCCGTGTAATTTCGTTTTTTAGCTGTGAATTCCAGGAAGTGACAGACTTACGGGATAGACAGATAATGTAATGATTGTATTTAAATTATTCTCAATGCGCTCGAAAACTCTTTTCGGGAAGAATAACGTTATGCACTGCGGTTGGAAACTATTTTTACATAGAACAAGGTTTAATCAGAAAATACAAAAGAGTTTACAGAAAATTAAAAATTGTGTACAGATACAGATATAAAGATATTCTAATGAAGGAAAGCACCACTAGTTTGCATTGCTATTGAGCAAGTATTTTCTATGAGCTTTTGCCACTACTTTTTGTTCGTCACTGGAAACTCACTAGATAATGCGTTTTATTACGTATAGGTGAGTTTTTTTTTTTTTAGTTTTTTGTCGTGTGAGTTGATGACGATATGTGTATTTGATTTCGTGTTCTTGTTTAGTGCTGGTGTATGTCGGAATTAAAGGCTGGTGTGTTGAATTACTTGTAATATGGTAGTTTGTACTTTATTTATTTATTATTACCTTTTTAAATAGAGAACACGGAATAGGTGTCACATCAATATTCTTATTATTTTCAAACTAAGCTAATCGCTTGTGCTATGACTACAGGACTAACTTGCTGGTCTGGATTGAGATTCAAACCCGCGCCGTTTGAATCACGAGGCGAGAGTCCTAACCACAAGACCAACAAGCTACTCTGTAATTGTAATGTTATCATCGTCACTTTTGGCTCTACAACCCCTGGTGGATCTTGGCCCCCTTAAGAGTCTTTCTCCAGTCCTCTCGGTCTAGTGCCAGCTCTCTCCAGTTCAGATTCTCCAGATTGTCTTTGAGGACGTTGTCGCTCCATCGTAATTTTGGCCTTCCTAAGTTCCTTCGCCCCATCGATCTTGAGATCAGGAGGGACTTGTTATTCGGTCATTCTCTCCACATGATCCAGCCACCGAAGTCTTCCCAGTTTTATAAATTTTGTGTCACTAAGCTCCTTAAACAAAATAAATAGCTCATTGTTGTAATGTCTGCACCAAAACTAAACTTCTAGAACCGGTTCAAAGATAAGCCTCAAAAATTTCCTTTCAAAAACGTCCAGTGCACGCTCATTCCTCTTAGTCAGTACTCACATCTCAGCTGCGTATGTAGTCTACTGAGCATTTTGTGAACTAATATGATAGTTGTAATGTTATATTTTAGCAAAATCGCAAAAGGAAGTTTTCGTGTCCGTGAGTACACATATCTTTGACATGTATATTCCATATTGATTTTTTCTTAATAAAATGACTCTTCTTGAAATGGTTTTTGGAAAAACATCAATGAACAAAGAATAAATAATAATATCCTTTGGTAGAATAATCTACAGATAAATCATTAGATTCGATAGAGAAGTTAAATCAGTGTTTTTACTTACTGGAAACAGAGACTACAATTATAGAATACACTGGTTCTCACAAATTTGAGTGAATAAAGTATTTATTTTACGTTAGTATAGTACCTATCTCCTTCAGTAAATTGTTATTATATTATATTGAAGCAGTTATCAAGCAAGAACGCTATGTCTTATAATATTATTGGCACACCTTGGAATAAAACTATAATGTGAGTACCCTACCAATACAATATTATCTATTAATATTGTGTCAGGAATATTATATTGCACCGTTTTACACTGATTTTCCCGTTGTTTGTGGATATAAATGAAATAATTTTAGCCATCATTTGTTGTGAAACCAATTACATAGCGATCTATTAAAAATGTCAATTTAATGTTTGCCGTTTTTAAACCAAATTGCTTTATCCACGTTCAATGTTGCCAGTTTATCATAAACATAAGATAAAAAATATACGGCATTAAATGTTTTCGTACATAAATTATATTTGACTTTTAATGTAATATAAATATTTATTTTATTCATTATTTTAAATATAAATTTTTTTTGCAAGTGGCATATTGCGTTGCTTAAGTATTTACATAACATCTAAGAAAAAACATCTCTTACCAATATAATTTACATGAATATATTGGTAAGAGATTTTTTTTTATAAAAGAATAAATAAATATGCGACCTTGCATGAAAAAATATTAGGATGATATGAAAATTATAACGGTTATTGTATTTTAAATTTGAACATTTCTTTTCAATGAAAGTATGATTTCATTGAAATTGAATGTTAATATTATTTTAAAGTGCATTTTTGTCTCTATTTTGATAACATCGATGCTTTCATTATTAATTTTGATTCAAATTGGGCTGCGAGAGATGGAAAAGAAGCAAACAAAAACATCTTAAGAATAAAGAAGCAGAAAATGTACGTTAAATAATTCCTGTTGAGGAACGTGAGATCGAGACTGAAGATGAAGGAGATCTTGGGCGTCCACCAACTGAAGGCGTCAATCCATCAGACCACGCACAACAATTCGAGAGCTCGCACAATGGTTTCGTTTGTCATTCAACAGTAATGGACCATTTGAAACGGAAAAATAAAAATAAAAGTTTTACAAATGGGTGCCACGCGAACCAAATTATGTAAAACAATAAAAAATGGTATAATTTTCTTATCAATCTAATATTCTCACTAAGATTGCTATAGTAAGATTCCAATAACATTCAGTTTGATGGCCGCTCGCGGAATTCAAATCATTTAAGCATTCTTTCGCATATGATAATTATTGATATTGCATTCAATGTGTCGAACTTGTCAATGGCTTAAAGCCATTAATGAATTATTTTGTAAATTGGTAACATTATGATCTGTTCGATTCAGTGATTAGTTTTTATTGATTAATTACGCGCAATGATCGTACCTACATACATTCCCGCAAACGCAAATGTAATTCTAATGATGCCATGCGCGACAAACGAAATAGAGATGGAGACTCTTATTGAAATGCTGTCAGTTGCCTACTGGGATGAAGGGAATAAGTTCACTACCGTAATGACGGGAGATCAGTCAACAAGTCGGCCTTGGACATTTAATTGTCCGTGCAGCCGATAGAGCAACAATTACATTTAAGTTCATTTTGTAGGGAGAAAACAGTAAACTGATATTTATTTATATTTATCAACCTTTTTCGTTATTCAAAGCATGTCGTTCGAAGCTCGATATTTATTTATTTATCTTCATCTTGATACAAGACATAGGAAATGGAGCCGGTCATCTCACTAGGAAGAACCTGTGCCGAGATGAGCAGGTGCCAAGACCGGACTTATTCAGTCGATGGGGCATCCGTTAAAGTCGAAACTCTGTTTTATAATAAAGTGGTCTTCCAAGTGTCTATTTAAAAATTGCAAATTAGTTCGTTTATGTAATTAAAATAAAGTTAAGTTGCGTGAAAAGTTAAAATTCTTTTTTTTTTCTCAAGAAAAGTTTTCTATATTTTTAATGCTCATTACCCCGTACCTACTTTTGAGACAGTAATAAACAAGTATGCGATACAAATCAAAATAAATAATATTTTCTCTAAAAATACACTTTATTTATATTTAACTGCTTAACTAACAAAAAACAATATTTATTCAATTATAAGCAACTTTAAAAAAAATTAAAAGGGTGTTGAATTTTACGAATTACATAGTCGAATGCATTCCTATTAGCTTGTGTTATCTTAACAATCATGTCTTGACCACTTTATATAACAATGTACACTTCGTCAATTTCCACGTGATAACATTTGACAGATGGCTTGACATTTCTCATAGACAATAGAAATCATAACCATGTTGATATAGTGAGAATAGATGAGATAGACCGAAATTTTTATTAGCTAAATATGGAGTTAAATCGAAGGTTTACTCTAATAATAATAATAATTTGAAAGGATATAAAAATATTATCATAAAAATGAATTGTACAATTGCAATATTGTCGAATAGTAATAAACAATATATATATACAATTTTCAGTACGATCTAACATTTAATTTATCACAAATATCTAAAAGCATTTAAAGAACGTGACCAGTCAAGATCGTGCCCACATATGTGCTGAATATAATAAAAACTGTACAAAAAACTACATGTCCATTCAATACACAAGCTGATATTTGATTAGTATAATAGGGAATATATTTTAGGCAATACTTTAGTGGTGAGCCGAGTGATGAATTATCTGATTTGTTTTACGAGTGATTGTGTACTTGATTAATTAACGAAGCACTTTAAGTGAAATGACGTTGGCGTTTCTGATACAATTTTGAACAAAAGCCGCGATCAATTATACAAGATATCGGATGAAACAAATCTATTGCATAAGCTGTCTTCAGTTTATTTCAGCAAGTTCTCTGTTAGTATCCATACTATTAATTCGTAAACAATTTTAAGCAAGCTCTTAATAATTTGTGGGTCTATTTGTGCACAAAGAAAACAAAACAGAAGCTGGACAAGAAACAGTCGATAGCCGATAGTAGGTGGGAGAAAAATAGGACCAATGTTTTCTCATGCTGACACCTGAACTTTTGAATAGTTTGGTCTTGTCGATCATGCGGGACAATAAATGTCGTAGTTAATGGAGTATATTTACTTTGAAATATCAGAAATTAGAGTTGACTCTTCGTATTGTTTTTCTCCCCTTATTCTAAACCTTCATGTCTTAGTGTACCATTGCAGTGGCTTGTCCTTTTTGCTGAACTTAAGTCACCTAGATTAAAAAATATATACACTATTAATATGGTATTAACTAAAGATTAGTTCACAATTTCTATTATCAGTGGTCCAGATTGCGGCATAATTGATATTAATGTGGATACCTACCTACAACAAAAGATTGCATTTTAATATTTCCGGAAGCGATCAGTTTACAGTTGCAGAGTCGAGTGGTATTATATAATACGATACAATATACTAGTATTAATTTGTAATAAAATTATTTCACTTAACATAATTTTAAAGAAAAATTTTTTACCAATGGAATCGGGAAATTAAATTATAGTAAATATTAAGAAAATGTGCCTACATTTTTGATTCTTGTTTGATAAGTCCATCCTAAAATAAAAGAAAATATAATTAATAGTTTTTTCTTGATAATTCTCCTCACGTCGTGAATCTATACTTACATATAGGACTAAAAGCTTACACATAATTTTTTACACATATTAAAGGAATTCAACACTTCATTCTAATTCAATCCATTAGTTTTTTTTTCAAATTTTCCTTTAAAAACTCCATAATATTAGCTGTAATATTGTTTTATAAAAACAAAATATTTTCACCAGTCATTGAATGCAGAAAATATAATTTTTCAATACAGTGATAATATCAATGAAACATTAGTAGATTGAAATGCCTCCAAAATTCTTGAGAGTTATAGAAGTAACTACATTGATGATGATTGTCTTAGAGATAAAGATAAAAAGTAGTTACTGGTGTACTCGTACTTGATTCGGTTGTTGCTTTGTAGATAAATTGAGTGCACTTAATTATCTCTACGTGATATATTTAATTTAATGTTTTATTGGTGAATGGCAAAGAGCATAATTCCAGGTGCGATTTAGCAAGCCTTGGAGCTATGTAGTCCATCCAGTTTAATATGCCGACGGAGCTCTCATAGAAAGGAAGATTGCCTTCAGTGGGAAAAAATATGATACGCAACACTCTCATTTAATTTGAATTATAATAAATATGCCCATTAAATCAGCTATACTAGAAAACATTCCACTTCCAAACTCGAGGATTATCAATAGGTGGCGCATGTGAAATCGAATGCTGTCACTAATGCAGGTGAATATTTCAATTTTTAATGCTCGTAATATATACACACGTACCTCGTAAATAAACATACGTGCAACGTGAAAAGTTATGAAATTAAATTGCATTAGGAATGGTAAATCATAGCAAGAGTATAAAACTATATCCAAGGTATAATTTAGAAAGTCGTGTGTGAGTAGTCTCCATCCAGCTATAAATTGTTTTCTGCTAAAGTAGATTACCTTCAGCAGATGAGGTCGAAAGTAATTGCTATATTTTTCCTTATTCTTACTAAAAATGTCTTAATTGATGTCATTTAATCATACTATTCAATTTTAAGGCTGTAATTTGAGTTAATTGGTTAACGAAATAATACAGTTTAATAACGATACACGCAATGGGGATTCAGCAAATATTAAGACCTTACATATGAAATTGGCGTTTTGCCGTACTAGCAAATTTGATCTCAAATATCTTCTCTTTGGTTAGGAATTCCAAATCCAAATTTATACAGCTATTTACTCATGTATTTGTGTTTTGAAAATTATAATTCATTTGTTCAACGCTAGACCACACACTGCACAACAGACGGCTACCAAATTAGAGGAGCTTCAATTGGAATGTCTAAGACATCCACCGTACTCTCCGGACCTTGCCCCAACAGATTACCATTTTTTTCGAAATTTGGATAACTTCTTGCAAAGGAAAAAATTCAACTCCGATGGGGCAGTCCAAACCGCCTTCAAAGATTTTATTGATTCCCGTCCGAATGGTTTTTTTAGTAAAGGGATCGATGAACTACCTATGAGATGGCAAAAGTGCATAGATAGCAATGGTACATACTTTGATTAAATAAATATATTATAATAAAAAAAAATCGGCTTTATGTTCCTCCCATACTAAACGCCAATTTCATATGTAAGGACCTAATATAAGGGTTTAATAATAAACTAAAGCCGCATCAAAGATTTTCGACAAAGAATTAATAAAATAAGAGCTAAAAATGTATTATGAAGCTGTATCTGGATAAAAAAAATCTATGCGAGATCAAGCGCATCTTCTGTTTTAAAAAATTTGGTGACATAAAATTCCGCCGCATATTTTAATAGATATCTTAGGATGATCCTCGTAATATAATAAATAGATAGTGAATAATTAGAAGAATACTGCAATATTATAAGATATCCAAATAACTTTACTTTATTGTGCGTCGATCTTGACGATGATACAGTACGGTATCAAAATCGGTAGAGATCGGTTATGATCCAGTCACCGAAGTCTTCCCAGTTTTATAAATTTTGTGTCACTTGGCTCCATAAATCGGTAGACGTTTAAAAACAATTAGTGTGGTTTATACAAAGTTCTTTACTATTTAAAAATTAAAAGTTAACTTTATTTTAAATCAACATAATACGATGTACAAGTTAGTAGGTGCCACCTTAATTAAAGTGCCCCACTCATACCACTACCCAAAAAAGAATCTTTATATATAATAAATATAGAATAAGATAAATATAAAATATTCCCAAAGAAGAATCTTTAGATAGAGATGCGAGACGGAAAGTTATCACTTCCTTTCTTTTAACTCGTGGCGTCTGCTTGCTTGTTTCCTTGACGAAAAAACTTTGGATCGATTTTTAACCCTTTTCCCGTGATCCAATCAAGTTGAAACTTTGCAAGCAGACTCGTGGCGATGATAAAGAATATCTATCAAATTTTCGTTAAAAAAATTAATAATTATAGTATAATTTTGGAATTTTTCAAATTTTTAATGGTTTTTTCATACAACTTACTAAGTTATATGAAAATATTTCAACGCGTCTGGTAGACACTAAACCTGATTATAGTATAATTTTGGATTTTTGGAAATTTTTTATTACTCCCTTTCGTAGTATCGCCCGACCGAGGCCCAACGCGTAGGTTAAGCGCCAAACCAGTTTCCACTAGTAAATGAGAAAGGCAGTATAATAAAAACTTGTTTTTTATGGGTTACTTTTTTTTTACAATTAATCAGAAATAATTCTACAAATCTTTACCAATTTACGAAAGGAAAGCAGAAATTTTCTATTTTTAATTTTCGACATTTCTGCATGAAATTTGGAAAGTAAAAGTTCGAGGTAGATTTTTTTCCATATTTATTTTGTTAATAAATTCATTATCACGTATTTTAACGTAACACAAATAGGTTAAATGCTACAATCGACCTGTACCCGAAAAAAAGTTAGTGGGAACAATGAAGTTATGAAACATTATTATAGAACAAAAGCAATTACATTTTGCAGCTTAGAACGCATTAGTGAACTTATTTATAATAGTGCAAGCTAGTAATTGCACTTAAGATCACTTAAGTTTTCATAGAATTATAGATCGATTGAAGCGAAAGTTGTTATAGTTTTTATATCAGACGAAGACTACAAATGCACTCCAAGGCGAGATAATAATATCTGTGCATTATGGCCGATCAATTTATCGGTATTATTTTCGTTAATAAATGTAATTATTTTCATTTTATTTATTTTGAAAGAATTCGATGAGGATTAATGCGAACCGGTACAAAACAACAATTTAACATTAAACAGCAACGAGTATGTTACGTAATCTCTATGCGGTTCATTTTCTGGTTTTATGATAAAAAATGAATGTCTCGCAAAAGTGTTGTAAATGTGAGACATAATTATTTTTTATTATTAGATTAGTGGACCGAGAAGTAGGTGCAATTAATAAATCCGCGTGTAAATCAGTGTTAGAATCTTGTTTTTACGTTTGAAAAAACCTTAAACTCTATTCTAAACAGAAAATAATAAATACACTAACACCCAGTAAGATTTTGCGTAGGGGATGTAAAAATAATAATAATACTTATTTATATTCGATAATAACATCACCGTATGAAGAGGGAAGATCTTCAATAGGAGCATTAATGTCTGTCGAACCTGGTCAAATCAGAACATTCGCGGACCTCCGAATATTTTCTTTACCATTCTCCTCATCCATTTGTTCACCATGTTCTCCTCACCGTGAATTCTTTCTTCACCTATTTAGATACAATAATACACTCATCTTTGCATTCTCTATTAATTTGAATATTCATTCAGTCTACCATAAAAGCAATAACGAATCCAAAGGATTTGCCACACACGCGCCATAGCTATTACGTAACTAAAGTACCCTAACCATATTTTCGCGTGATTTTGTCACACGTCGGCGATTTGGTTGCTTGCTCGAAAAACTCTCGTAATTTTGATATTTGGTAATAACATATTTAAAAGAATTCAAAACATATTTGTTGTGCCCTAACCACTTTCTTTTCACGCTACCCAGTAAAATGACACAACAGGTTTCGATCCAAATGTTCTCAATTTTGTACTTACTTTTATTATTCGAGTTTTTACATAATCGATATATGCGCGTATACAGCTGTGGTGGGCAGCTGTTACGAAATTAAAACATGTACTCAAAGCTAAAATTTCTCAATGCCTCGAACAAAAATCTTCGATCCACACGTCCTCCCTGCCCTAACCTACGATTTCAAAACTTTGACATTTACGAGTAATAAAATGGAGTCAGTCAACGTGTCCTTGCGAGATCCAATAAGAAATGATAAAATTCTCAGAACATGTAGTCGGTCTAGAAGTTGGAGTGTAGGACTTCGATATAAGAATAGGAAGATAAAGGCAGCCAGCTGGATCAAAAACATTGAGCATAAAGTTGACAGACTCGGACTCAAGAGGGAGAAGAAATTGCCTTTGTTACGTAGAAAATATTTTTCTGGTAAAAAAAAATATTCGTAGATTTATTTAAAGAAATAAAATTGAAATCTTCTTGCCGGGGAACCAAACGCCAGTCTACTGTATGATTCTGTGTCGATTTATTCCCGGAAATTTAAAGATTTTTTGCTCTCTCGAGTGCCGAGAATTTAAAGAAATAACCCGGGACCCGCGACTTTCCGATTCAAATTTGACTTTTTTATTTTTTCTTAGCTTTATTTTTTCAAAATTAAATCTACTAGTCGAAAACAACTTACGCCCAGTTTCCGACCCCCCCCCAAGCGGAAGGGTCGGCAAAATGATTCGATTGTCCTTGTCACGTTGTGTCGGCACTCAGCAGTGACAAAAATATATTTTCACAATTACCGATCAACAAAAATATTGTTAAGTAGACAGGTAATGATTTATCGCCGCTAATATATTATTATTATTATATAATATATTATTAATTAATGATTTATTTTATATATTTAGGTAATTATTTATATTATTTATTTATAATGTCGCCGAGACGCCACTTTATCAATTTGTAAAAAAATTGTTAATTTCATTTTTAAAAATATATTTACTGCACGCAATGTTTACAACCCTGAAAGCCAAAATCGAAGAAAGACGAAATAAGAGCCTCATTTTTTTGATACATTTAAAAAAAAATCCAATAATTTTGGCATTTTTGGAATTTTTTACTAACTATTTTTCAAGTTGTTCCAAAAAACTGTGAAGAATTATCGGGACGACTTTATTCCAGTGTGGAAAGATCGGATATCGAATTAATCGAGAAAGAAATCGCCGATTGCCATCTCAGTAGTACGTCGATTGAAGAAGAATTAGTGCTTGTTCAGACACAGCGGGAACCGTGCAGTTTCAGAATCGCGTTTCAAAACACGCGATTTGTGTCATCTGTTCACACAGCCGCGGTTAATAAGCGATTTGTGCGCGCGAAAATAAACGTCAGTTTGACAGTTCCGGTGCCGTTCTCCATCTTTGAATATCAGAGATATATTCGCTCATTATTTAATAACGAGCTCACTCGTGCTCCTTTTATGACGTGCGAACCGCGCGGTACCCGCAACGCAACTGAACGCTCTCGAAAGGTTCCATAGACATAGAATCACGCGGACGCCACGCGATCTATTTTCTAGCGGTTGAGTGGCGGGCACCGCGTGGTTTGACTAACCGTGCGGTTACGTCTGAATGATTACACAGAAACCTACATAAATAAGACCCGCGCGGATCCCACGCGATTCTCAAGCCGCGCTTCCCGCTGTGTCTGAACAAGCCCTAAGGTCTCGTTCAGACACGCGGGAATCGTGCGATTGCAAATCGCGCGTTTCAAAACGCGCGATTTGTGTCATGTGTTCAGACAGCTGCGGTTAATAAGCCATTTGTGTACACGCGAATAATAAACGTCAGTTTGACAGCTCCGGTGCCGTTCTCCACCTTTGAATATCAGAGATAAATTCGCTCATTACTTTGTGAACGACGGCCATGTTCCAAAAATATCATTCTGTCAGTTCATTTGCAATCGCACGATTCCCGCGTGTCTGAACGAGACCTAAAATGCAGTTCTAATATTTTTCGGTAGGAGTTTTGAAATTTGATTCGAAAATGTATTAATATATACATTTAAAAAAATATACATTTATTTATTTGGAAATATAAAAACAGATATAAGATTGTAGATAATTTATAGAAAATTATTTTTTATTGTGATTCACCTTAACATCAATTTTCTCCATGATTTAACAAAAAATAATCAAGGTCTGGAGACCCGGGAATTCCCGGGACTAATTTGGGTCCCGAGTCCCGCTGTGATGCTTACCACTTCATTATTGAGAAACACAAACGATGTGTGAAACACAAAATGTGAAAATTGCTGAAATATCTGAAACTCGTCAGAGATGACTATTTTACTAATAAAATAAAATAATACAATTTTATACTAATAACTTTTAAATAATAATGTATGATTATTTGACACCATAATCGAATAGGGGAATTGTAAGACAGTTAATCGCTCGCGTAACATGTGAGAGGTTTTTCTTTTTAATTGAAAAAAGGTTCTGGACGCGCATGCTAGCGATTTCGATACCAGTAAAGGTGAAAATAAAACATGAGCTATACGAGAATTGAAGCATTTTCCTGGGGTACCCGGTGAATAAATATATTTTAATTAATATAAATTAACTTTGTTTAAACCACTTATTTATTGAAAAAATCAACATGTTTCAAAGCCAATGGCTTCTTCATCAGGAAAACAAAAATAATGTTTAAAAATCGAAGTATAGATCCAAAGTTATATATGGAAAATAATAATATAAAGTACCTAATTAATATGAAAATAAATTTAAAAGATAACTATTTGCAAAAAGGACCTGATTATTTATAATATTCAATTTACTATTTACACTCTTTCTTATTTCCAAAATTTCTAATTTATCAAATTGTGATTCTGTATAATTTGTATGTAAAATTTGTAAACCCTTATTAATATCAAAAGAATGACCCGTAGCCAAAAGATGGTTAGCAAATTCAGAATAATTATTACTATTTAAACACCTTAAGAATAATTATTACATTTGAAGAAGAAAATATATTTTATGTCAATAATACGCTATTTTACAGTTTTCAAAATGGCATTCTTTTAGTTCTATTAATTAACTGCTCCCTAAGACTTTTTGTTCAAGAGTTTATTTGGTTTTTAAATGAAATAACAATAAATGTGATGAAAGATTATTTTAATTAGCTTTTAGGAGCACCGCGAGGCGACAATCAAAAGTATAAAACGGGAGCATCTGGCGAATATTGATGGCATCGTTTTTTGTGCTTTTGATGCATCACCGTAGTTGTTCGCAAAACTTTCAAATTGCTTTGTCATTTTTAAAGGTGGCCGACGATACGAAATTGGATCCGCACTTTCACTTGTACCGAAATGTCGGTACACGCAAGTGCACCAAACCACATTCCTGAACTCGGAGACGTCGTTTGAACGAGAAAACTGTCCCTCAGATTCTTATTTTAATTTTATTAATTAAATATATCAGAAAATACTTTTTTCTTTCTATACAGTACCTACATACATATAGAAAGTATATCGTAGTCATTGAGTATATTGTTTATTGAAGCCAATTAATGCACAAATAAAAACAAAATAGATAAATCACTTATTTTAGATTCATGTATTCTTGTGTTTGTATCTGCTACTAAATTGTTATCCCGCTCTGTCTACTTAAATTTTTATCTTCACTTTATATTTATATCTTCTTTTCTTTTAGATTCATGTATTCATGATATTGTATCTACTAGTAAATTGTTATTCCGCTTTTATATTTATTTTACTTTTATATTTCTTTACTATTGTTATTTATTACTATTCTATGTTACTATTACATACCTCTTGAGAATAACTGCCACAGAACAGGTTTTACCTAGTGTGGAGTTATTAGTAATTTATGTTAAACAAATGTGAAATAAACAATACACAATAAAACTTACAAATACACAGAAAAATATAACAATCGAAAAAATATACTCACTTTGAACATTATATTAACACATTACAACCCTATGAACTATCTGCAGAAATCAAAACATCGCCACCAAGAATTACTCGTACTAGCGATCATCTGTTCTCCAAACTCAGTTTACGGCCACTTTGGGTTTTGCTGAGACTCCTGGATCCATTGACTTCTGGATTCCGTTGGCTTGTAGACATAATTAATAATATATTTTTATCTCTCGTTAATTATGAATCTGTATCAACACCATTGATTGTCATTTTGGGAACGCATATGTAATATGTGGGTGATGATGCGGTGACAGGAAGTACAGAATTGAGCGACCATGTGTAGGGATGTGTAGCACCTATTTGTACTATTATAGATAAACGATCTACGTTTAGGCTATGCTGAGGCTGGTAAGCGATGATGGGCAGAACCTCCCAATGATGCTGTTTAATTTTATTTCCCGCCCCATATTACCTTAACAGCTCTCTTCGATTATCAATGTTATATTTATAAAATTTAATTTATTTTTATTTCTATTATTTATTTAAGCATGCACACTAATGCGCAGTGAGTAGGGTTATATACTTTTACATTTAATTTGTTTAATTTTTCCGTAAATTTCATTATTATTTTTTAGTTTTATGTAAAAGATATTCAATGTCTCCTTCACTAGACCGTGGTCTGTGGTAAATGATTATTATCTATAAATCTTACACGGAAATTCAAACTCCAGTCCAAATAACTGGTCATTAACTTTTTTTTCGAACTGGTCATAAAGAACAATTACTCTATCGAGACAGATTACGAGAAACCCAGGCATGAGAAAAATCACATAGATGTACGAGTACCTACTCTGTATTCTGACCTTACCAGGAATTGAACCTGCGGCCTCCGGTATGAGAAGCTGGTGTCATGTCGACTGGACTACAAATATCCTGAATGTGTCCCTAGACTAGTTAAAGCAGTGTCACATACGAAAGAACAACCTATTTAACTTTTGTCTATATGTTTATCTGATAGACAAATATCAGGCGACAGGATATTGTTCATTCGGTGTAGAAAAAATTTAATGTCCAAAAAATAGTCTATTTTAGGTTGAAAACTCTACAATGAACATATCAGGTACACGCACACTCGTGAGTATATTCTAAGTTCTTAAAGGCACATAAATAAAGAATAAGAAAATATGTGAAATAAAAAAATTGTTTCACAAATTTTTAAATTTCATGCCTTTTTTAATCGATTTATTTGTTTAGTAACAAAACTATATTTTAATTTCAATTCAGTTTTTCATGAAAATTAATCATTATAGTATCGATAAATAATTTGCTATAACGATAGTACTCAAATGTAGGATTATAACTAATACACACTGTAATCAACCTCCAAATCATCCTTCGATTTGACAAATTGTTGATCAAAGCGCATCCTCTAATCTAAACTATAATTATTGTCGTTAGATTCGTCACGTGAAATTATTTCAGGATGCTGTTAGCTTTATCAATTATAGGATACCTAATCGTTGAATCCTGTGTTATAGCGGAAAGTGGAAAACAATAAACAGAACTGTATTGTTCCCGATCTTCATCAATTAAGTAACCCCCGTGCCATTGTTAACTGGTGTCAGGTGTTCGCTTTTCGCGGACGATATGAAAGTTTATAGGGTAATTGAAACTTTTGTGATGTGCACTGGACAAACAGAAATGGTGTGAAGTCAATAACATTTTTTTAAATGTTTCCAAATGTCAAATGATGAGATATTACAGTGCCCGAAGACTACACTATGGTTACAAAATTGACGGAAAAGTTTTGAGTGTGGTTAATGAAAAAGAGATCTAGGCATTATTGTAGAAAAAAAAAGTTATCTCTAGTCCCCCGTGTCAATACAGAGTTGATATAGGAAAAAATTTAAATTTAAATGAAAATTTTTAAATTTAATTTTCTTACGTAAATTGAGCAAAGATTTAAAAAAAAAACTTTAATATCATTATTTAAGAGTCTGATTAAATTGATATCTGAATTTAATTTAGTTGTTTGGAGCCCTCGTTGTGTTGTTCATATGACTAATTAAGAGCGAGTTCAATTTTTTTTTTCGTTCTATGACTAAACACCATCGAGTAACACTGATTCTTCTCTCATTCTATTTCATTCTTAGATCTTAGCTTTCTTGAAAAATTGGAGACTAGTGACGGATCTTGTCTTTTTACACAAAATAATAAGTGGAACTATCGACTGTCCTCATCTACTACGTTCCATCCCACGAAACTAGAAGTTTTGCAGGTTTTGCCTTGGAAACTGCAGTTACTAACTACTTTTTAAATTATCCACTGCAAAGTCTTCCCAGACTAGAAAACAGATCAGTTAGACGTTTGTGCCACTAATCTTATTAAATTCAAATATTTAAAAAAATATATTTTGAAAGATAATTAAACTTCGTCTATTGAAGCATAAAGAAAGAGTTTAAATAACAAATCTTTTGTATAAAGCTCTTCTAATTATCTCGGTAACTATCAAAATCTCGGATATTTATGTATGCTTGCTTCCATGGTCTCGGCATCAATTGTTTGGTTAGGTACAAGAAGTGATCTTGTGTGATACAAAATATTAATACCCATACATAATATATAATCAGACAATAGTAATTCTCAATGTAATGTATATTTATAAAACAGAGTCAATATAATATTGAAAATCGAAATTGGCTTACTCTCAGGCAACAAAATGAATTGAATGAATCAATATACCCAAATTATGCTTAAATCATCAAGGTTTTCGATTTCAACGTAACACATTAGAATATCTTTGTATATAAATAATAAATAAATTTAATTATGTATGCTTTATTATAAGATAACTTTTATCAATACGGTGTTTTGTGTATATTTAAAAAAAATCGTTCTTTTGAATAAGAATTTCTACATTTCACAGTATTTAGGTATTCGGATAACTAGGGCTGGATTTAAAAAAAAATCCGCTTAGATGTTTTCCCACCATGTTATCAACACGCTGTTTCTTTTTTAAATCATACACTTCGAAAGAGTTTCTACTTTTCGCAATATTTAGATATTCGGAAAACCAAGCCTGGGTTTTAAAAAAATCGCTTAAGTAGATTGCCATGTTTCTTTAATCTTCAAAATAGGAATTCAAAGTATCTTTGTTATTAAATAAAATAAAGAAATGACGAATAAACAAATCAAATTAGAAAAATAATAAATTCATATGTTATCTCTAAAACACATCTCACTAAATGCTTTTGAGTGAATTATTAGTAGTATTCTGTATCAACGTAGATAGATACTACTTTTAAATTTTTTCAGAAAATATTTAGACTAGGATATTAATTTTATAGTTGCTCTAAGGGGTTTAAAACGAGTTCTAGTATGGACTGATTTTTGGGTGACGAATGACACTCATAATCATTCTTTTTATGAAGCACTATTCACAAATAATCATCATCGTACGCCCTGCTGTGTTTAAAGTTCGAATCCTCCATTTCGGTTTGGTTCGCCAATTGTCGATATCGAGAGCACGAAGTCCCTTGGATCCAGCGGGCTGCGGAGACTTCCTTCCTTTTCAGGAATTTGCTGTTAATTGTCTGTAAGTTCCAGAGTTTGCTTAAAATTTTTAACTTTGTACTGAAAATTTTTTTATGTTGTTTTTTGTACTTAATTGCTTTCTTTTTTTTATCTCTTATGTTTATAAAGTGAATAATATTTTGTAATAGTGTAACTTAAAATTGTAAAAATGGACCTACAGACAAACGTCTTTTTAGTCGTTTTGTGGGAATAAATATAATAAAATGTAAAGAAAATAAATAGAAAAAAAATCCAATATTATAGCAAAACATTAATATTTCATGTTTGAAATATCATAGCAAAACAGTAATCTAATTAATCATCAAACATACTAATTTCGTTGTCTGTCCGTCTGTCCGTCCATCTGTCTGTCTGTCCCTGTAACTTCGTGTAACTTACGTAATTTCGTTAGAATTGATGGCTAAAAATGGAATTAAACGGCCGGAGATGGGGCTTGAACCCCGGGCCAGCAAACCCAATGGCGGCAACGATAGCGATGTTGCTATAGCCCAGCCTGCATTACCCATCAAAAATACGCATAGACGCCAATCATTTCATTTCCCACTCAGTCGCCAGGTTTTAGAATAGTATATTTAACTGCCGGCAGGGGAAATATAAAAAAATGTTCAAATCATATTTTGATAAAAGTCGTTAACTATTTCATGGATTTCGCCTATAAATAAGTAAATGCTTATTCTTTAGTAACCGGCATGTAAAAGTACCATTATTTTTGCAAGTTACAGCTAGTATATGTGATAATAACAGAAAAACTTTGAAATCTATTCCTATAAAACTCAATATCTGTCCGTCTGTCTGTTCTCTATACAAATCTACAGCGCTTGACCGATCTGACATAAATTTTACATACTAATTCTTTGAGATCCGTCGGGTAACATAGGTGACGTTTCCCGAACAAATTTGTACCGTTAGACCAAGGTGACCCAAATTTTGCACACTTATCTTTAGGATCCGGCGAGTAATATAGACGATATTTTCCCCTCCTTCTTTATCCTACCTCCTCCTGTTATATTTTATTTACAAATCTACACCGTTTGACCGATCTGACCTAAAGGTTGTATACTTTTCCTTTAGAACCCGGCGGGTAACAAAGGGCACATTTTTCTTCTCCCCTTTTACCCTATATCCTCCTAATGATATATTTTCTGTACCGTTTGACAGATCTGATCCAAATTTTTCATACTTATTCTTTAGAACCTGGCGGAAAATATAGGCCACATTTCCTTCCTTCCCCTTTATTCGATATATACACACGATATACATTTTCTGTACATCTATACCGTTTGACCAATCTGACCCAAATTTTGTATACTTATTTTTTAGGAGACGGCGGGTGACACAAGCGACATTTCCTCATCCCCCTTTACCCCTTCCCCCCCTTGATATATTTTTTCATATAAATCCGTACCGTTCAACCGATTTGACCAAAATTTTGCGTACATATTCTTTAGGACCCGGCAGAAAACATTGGTCTTATTTCCCCCCTGGACGTCCATCCCTCCCAGCCTAGATTAAATAGAATGATTATTTTTATCAGAGCCTTTGTAAAACATTGGAACATTTGTATTCCCCCAAAAATTTATTTTTAACTTAATCAACCCGTGCAACGCCGGGTACGAACAGCTAGTGATGAATAATTCAATAAAACGATTAAAAATCGACATAAATAAATTGCGTGTCACAGTAAACTGTTTTTATCCCAACGTTTTTTCCAGTTTCCTATCCAATTTGTGCGACACTACCGTTGAGATTCAATCTCATGACCGGCATGATCATGAGAAAATGAATTAAAATGCATCTCTTCAGTAGCTATGAAAGGAAACAGTGTCGAGCGAGCAGACGTTTTCATTTAATTTACATAATGCTGTTAGTCGACCGGTGTGCGTGATGTTAAGCGCTGACGAAACAATGCCCAAGTAATTAATCAAATTCTAAAAATGCCAATATGTAAATAATTTTTTATGCTTTTTCCATACCAATTTTTAAAGCAGATTGCCTTGTGCTATAAAACGGAAAACTTTGTCCATGTGTTTAATTGATTTTCAGTGAGATTTTCCGATAAATTAGTTTCCGTTTTTTTAGAGAAGTAACAAAATTAAATCCGTTATAACATATTACATATCCAGATTGCGTGACTGCTGGTGATTACAGTCCATCAAATACACTAAATATTGGTAATAATCTGACTTTTATTTTTCCATAACAATAATTCAAATATCATTAAATTAATTAATGACATTTACATTTAATTTAAATATATTTTTTTATTAGAATATTTAAAAAGTTATTTACTTTAAAAGAACTTCTTCTTCTACATCGTGTATTCAATGGTGAGTGTCATGGTTTCATATGTGTCTGGAACTTAGTATACAACTAGCTGTAACCCGAACACTGGTTCGCGTCTTTGCTAAGCCCTGGTATATATTTATTGTATCTTTTTGGCGGTTCACGGAGAGGCGACCGTAGTAACATGCGTAGAGCGGCCGGTTCGGGTTTGTTGACCCGGGGGTTCAAGCCCCATCTCCGGTCGTTTAATTTGTTTTTTAGCCGTGATTCTAACGAAATTACGGATGTTACACGAAGTTATGGGGACAGATAGATGAATGGACGGACGGACAGTCAACAATATTATTATTTATTATTATTTGATATGTTCCATTCTCAATTCTTCCCGGTTTTGAGTCATATCGATGACGGCGCCCCCTTGCTCACTTTATTTCAACTGGTATTTTCAAACAACTGGTTTATTCAAACTATAAAGTAAAAAGAAACTTGTAACCGCGAGGTTACGAGTTTCTTTTTACTTTATAGTTTGTCGTTCCGTGTCGTTTTGTGTCCAAATTGTGCAAAAATATTTACGAATCTGCACACTTAAAAGATAAAGCCGCCTCTACACTACTAGGAAAGTCGGCCGAAGTCCGAAGTAACCCGAAGTAGGTGTCTACACTGCAAGGAACTCAGTTGCCCATAGAATAGTACTCCGCACGAACTTCGGGTCACTTCGGATTCCTTCAACTCGGCCTAAAAACTGACAACTTTCGGAAGTCGTCCGCGGCGAGCCGAAGTAGCACTCTACACAATCGTATTCGCTTCATTTCGGCCGACTTTGCTTGTAGTGCAGAGGCGGCTTAACAGTTTGTAATATCTTCATTTGATTTATGAATGCCAAATATTGCTTGTTAGTTAGTTTCCTTCCTTTATTAACTTAAGGGGTAACACCTATGTAATTGACTAAAAAAGAGGTCCACATTTGGAATTTTTTTGATTTACTGAATCGTGCTATTAAAAAAAAAAGTTTGATAACTTTATTAGGCACTAGCTGTTAATATTGGAAACTTATTGTTTAGGTCTCGGCGGGTAACACAGGCGACATTTCCCCCCTATTCTTTTAACCCTTCCCCCCCTGATATATTTTCGATGCTAATCTGTACCGTTTAACCGATCGGACTCAAAATTTGGAAACTTACTCTTTAGGACCCGGCGGGTAACAAAGGTGACATTTCTTCCCTCTCTTTTTACCTTTTCTCCTCCCCCTGATATATTTTCGATGCAAATCTATACCGTTCGAATCAAACCTTTGTTTCCCCCCACAAATTTATTTTCAACTTAATCCTTAAACCGTGCAACGCCGTGTACAAACAGCTAGTCCTTCATAAAATGTTCTGTAATTATAATTTATTGTTTATTAAAATATGTTAAGTCCTAAACCTATCACATCAAATATTACTACAGAATACAAAGAGCTTTAAAGAATGATTGATGACTTTAATGATTTTTTGTTTTTTGGGAATTTAATATAATAGGACATTTTTTAAAGAAATCTTTCCATTTTCTTTTCTTATTTCTAACTATTTAGTAGTTCGAATTGTTTGACTCGAGACGTTACCAATTCGCTTAATAATTATCGCATGTCACATTGATCCATAATGCATTGTCTACAGTAATTTTGAACACTTCTTGTGCTTTTTAAATATGGGTAACTTATATTTATTCATTCATTCATTTACGCCTAAATAGGCTTTTACATATGTAGGTATATAACAGTTATTTGCAAAAATAATATAAACAGAGAGAAAAACAAAAAAAAAGAATGTGTATATAATTTACATTATGGCGGAATGAAGCGCTCTCAGTATCGCGCCCCTATACTGTGACAGGCCAGAACCAAACACGTCCGCTATGTTTGTATAATTGTTACCTAACCTGTGTATTCTAGGTACTAGCGAGTTGTAGTGAGCATTTGTTCTAGTATTGTCACAGTAAAAAGGCGTCGGCACTCGAGTAGTTCGACTGGGTACATGGAACATTATTAAGGACAAAATTTCAGGGCTGTGGTAATGCGAGTTTACAATTTTATATAATAAAATCAGATCGGATAAAACTCTCCTGTCCGATAGTGGCAATAAACCGGTAAAATATAATAAGTTTGTATAGTTAAGATTTTCTATTGGGATATGGAGACGGAAATTTATGTAGCGTAAAAATTTATGTTGAATTCTTTCTATTGTATGAACATGAGCATTGTAATAGGGACACCAGATAGATGAATTGTATTCGATTTGACTTCTAACAAGAGAACAGTAAAGGAGTTTGACCGTTTGAATATTTGTGAAGGAATTACAAGAGCGCAGAACAAAGCCAAGTGTTTTCATAGCCTTGTTTGCTATATTATTGATATGGTTTACGAATGATAATTCCTCGTCAAATAAAATGCCAAGATCATTTATTTCAGTAACGGTTTTCAAGGGAGTGGCATTAATCGAGTAGTTAAAAATGATAGGATTTTTAATTGTATGAAAGCGTATTATTTGGCATTTGTCAATATTTAGAAGGAGTTTATTAGTACTGCACCAGTAATTCAGATTGGTCAAATTAAGTTGGATCTTTTGGCAATCTTGAATATTTCGTATCACTTTAAACACTTTCATGTCATCAGCAAAAATTAAAATGTTCACATCATGAAAAACAGTAATAATGTCATTAATAAATAATAAAAACAAGATAGGTCCTAGATGAGAACCTTGTGGGACACCGCTGGTTGCTCTAAACTTAAAGGAACAGAAAGAATTTATTTTTACAAATAGTTCTCTATTACAAATATATGATTTTATCCAATTTAAAAATTTTCCCCTTATACCTATTTTATTAAGTTTGAATAACAATATGTTGTGATCCACCTTATCAAACTCTTTACTGAAATCAGTGTATATAGAGTCAACTTGTAGTTTCTGCGATAAAGCATTAGTAATGTAACTTTGGTATAATAAAAGATTCGTTAAAGTAGATTTGCCAGGTGTAAAACCATGTTGATTAGGAACAATTATTTTATTTATATCGTTCGAAATATTTTCTAGAACAGCACTTTCAAACAGTTTAGGTATGGTGGATAAAATACATGTACACAAATAAACTTATGATGATTATTGGTTATTTTTACATTAGCAATTAGCAAATTAACAATTAGCATATTAATAATACATAGCATGCGTGTCTCGCCAATATTGCCCGCAGTAATTACGGGCAAACACGATGGCACACGATGGCCAGCGCGAGCACGGAGTGAGACTGCTAGTAGTAGTAGTAGTAGTAGTAGTAGTAGTAGTAGTAGTAAGCGGACCAAGTAACTGATTTACCGTCCTTGGGCGGCCTGCACTCCGTGGCTTCGCTGGCTTTCGTGAACATAATTATTATTGGAAGAAATCGAAGGTAAACACATTACATCGATATCGTTTGAAACCAGAGCAGCAGAATGCCTCTAATTATATTATTTAGTCATTTGCGTGGTACCAAAAATATCGTACGTCACGTAAAAATTACTGTTTGATGTACCTAATAAATTATAAAATTTAAACAAAAAATTTTTAGATCATTTTTATCGTCGCCGCGAGTCTGCCTGCAAAGTTTCAGCTCGATTGGATCATGGGAAAAGAGTTAAAAATCGATCCAAAGTTTTTTCGTCAGACAGGCAGACGCTACGAGTTAAAAGAAAGGGAGTAAAAAAGTAACCCATAAAAACTAAGCTTTTACAATACTACCTTTCTCATTTTTGGGTTTCTTGTCTACCATATGCGTCGGAATCTCCATACAACTTATATGAAGAAAACATTAAAAATTTGAAAAATACAAAATTACACTATAATTATTATTATTTTTTAACGAAAATTTGATAGATCTTCTTGATCGTCGCCACGAGTCTGCTCGCAAAGTTTCAACTCGATTGGATCACGGGAAAAGGGTCAAAAATCGATCCAAAGTTTTTTCGACGGCAAGCAGGTAAACAAGCAAGCAGACGCCACGAGTTAATATAAAAGGAGTAAAAAACTAACCCATAAAAACCAAGTTCTTAATTTAATCCCTTTCTTTGTAAATTAAGTTTACCATCATGTAATAATTGATTGACTGAAAATGAAACATGTCTAGACAAATCTATGTCAAAAATCTCTAAAAATATCTCTTTGTTATTTGATTTCTTCCCAAAAAACCGAAGTGTGCTGTCATCTGTGAACCAATTGTCATAAATGTTTGAAATTCGTAGTAAAGTACCTATTATACCTATCGACGGAGTAATTCAAATTTTAAATATTCCGTGACGTTATCAGGCCGCCGGCGCCGTTGGTAGTAATCAAACTTTTGTAATGATTCCAATTTGAAAAAAACATTAAAATTTCTAAAAATCCAAAATTATACTATAATTATTAATATTATTTTTTAACGTTAATTTAATAGATCTTCTTGATCGTCGCCACGAGTCTGCTTGCAAAGTTTCAGCTCGATTGGATCACGGGAAAAGGGTCAAAAATCGATACAAAGTTTTTTCGACGGCAAGCAGGCAAGCAATCAAGCAGACGCCACGAGTTGAAAACTAAAATAATGTAGCAAGAAACATATAAAGTCGTTCCTTAATACGTATATCATTCGTATTTACAGCTAATTCTAATTCTAAGTCAGTATGAGTACAGATAATGGGAAATACAAATTATATTTTTGTTTTATCTTTCCCCAGAAAACTTCGACAACCTTAACTTATGTGGGGTTAGAAATAGGCGATATTTTATTATCAGGAAATATTATTGAAACAGGAATATGCTTAGTTTCGTTATGAAATTAAATATTATTGAAATAATTTAAACATGAAAACAATAAAAAATTCAAAATTTTAGAAAAATATAATAATTCAAGTAAAACGTTTAAATCATTAAGAGCAATTATCCTGTGTATAATTTTTTATCTTATATATATTAATAATTTCTATTTTAATTATGACAACCTATTTATAACTTTAATTATTTGAAAAAACAACTAATACCACTAATATAATCATTAAAATAGCTCAATGCCTCTGGCGCCTGGACTATATCATTAAATTTGTTTTTATCATTAAATAATTTTTTCAACAATAATTTATGATTTCTAATCAATAGTTTCTATTTTAATTTTATTTGACAACCTATTAATACCTATAATTATTAAAAAACCCAACTAATGACACTTATATAATCATTAAAATAGCTCAATAGCTTGTACTCAATCGATTTACTTGCTGCGTAGAGGGGGGGGGGGGATATAAAAAAAATTGGTCCACCTGGGCTTCTGGCAACATTCAGATTGTTAATCTATAGGCTTTTCTGAACTAGAACAATTGTCAGAATGCGGTCCTCGGATTTTGCATTCTCAAGTACCTCTGGCCCCTGGACTATAGCATTTTTAATGTTTTGGTATATAATATGCTGACCATGTTGTCGTATATGATTATAGCACTATACAATTTAAATTTAAGTGTAAAATATCAAAAGATTTGTGAAAATTGTGAAAAAATTAAAATCAGTAAGAAAAAAATTAATTGAAGTCGCATTTATCTTTTTAATATTGAATTGTTATGAATATTCATTTGGTACTTAGAATTCATATTTAGTTTTTAAATATTATTAAGTCATGGTTATTAGACGTTTGTTCACTTTGATCCTTAAACAATGCAAGACATTTTAAGCATTCAAGGTTCGCAAAAAATGATAAATTATACGTGCAAAAAAATATACGTAGGTTCTTTCCGCGACGTACTGTTTTTGTCAATTCGATTGTCTTTATTACGCAATTAATTACTTGTTATGCGATAAATTATGCATAAAAATACCATCGGAAAGTGATTCCTGGTTGATTGAAATTTACTTAGTGTTTTACTTTATTGTGTGCAAATTGTGTGAAAAAAGGGTCAAAATTTTTTCTTCGTATCTATTAAAATACTATTGAATTTCATTAGAAATTTGTTTAAAAACCATAATACTATTTTGTTATACTATTTTATAAATTTATTGAAAAGACGAAAAATGTGCACGAAAAAGCATGCCTTAGGGTCGGTTGTATCAACTTATATTCGTTTATAGCAAAGATTTTTCCGAAAATGGGTTGTTTGATTGGTGGAAAATACAAAATCTATGCTTTAAACGAAAGAATCACACGATCCTATCAGTGTATTGAGAAGAGCAAAGTTATGAAACGCGGAATACATATCGAGGGCCTTAGTGATTATTTCGAACTTTACAGGAAAGCAAAAAGAAAGTTTTGTCGATCTGAATTTGTAAAATATTTATTTTATTAGTAAACGATTTCTATCCTTGTTTTTTAGAAATGGTAGCTAATAAAACTTTTGACTTCAATAATATAAGTTTTTTGTGAAATAAGCTATACTTAGTTTTTAAAATCACATACTTTCTGCCTGTCCCAAATTCCGGACTTAATATAATATGGTAATAATTTTAATTTTAATTTTTTTTATTTATTTATTTCTTCAATTTACAAAATATATATCCGTATACAAAAAATAGCATCAAAAGTAAATTTTGCACTTCGGATAATGGCATGAATAATAAAACGATGAAAATGTAATAACTAAATTAAAGGAACCAAAGATATCATCTGCAGTATAAAAACATTTGATAAAATAAATCAGTTTGATAAATCAAGTCTGATAATTATTCGTCATCTTCATTTGTTTCCGGTAATCTGTCGATGCTTGATAAAAGAAAGTCTCGTTGAAGGTCTAAATTCCTATACATTTGAAAATTTTTTACATTGATTCTTGGTTAAGCTGTTTTTGAACATTTATTGAAACATTATTACGAACATATTATATTTATTGAAAAATATTTTAAATTTTGTGCACTATTTTACACTTTTATCTTTGATTTATCGATGCTTTTTATCATATACATCGCATTGTTTACCTTAAACTTCACCGTCGCGGCGTAGATTATTTTTTGATAATTTGGTTTCGTTTGTTTAGCCGTCATTACCTATTTTAATTTATTCATTATGTAGAATACGGTTCCATTTCTGTTAGATAATGAATCCGCTAAATGAAATATCCGAATCACTTTTATAATTATAAATACGTCGATTATCCCCCTTGATGACCGAATTTAATTTGCGATTTAATTTACCAGGATATCCTCATCCTTGATTGTTTCTGACAAAAATAAGAAGCGAAGAAGCGAAAGATGTTGCATCAATTTCCTTGTATAAACGGTCCTGCATCGGTCCTGTCCGTATATAAATGAGGTCCTGCGGGCGGCTATTGTGGCCGCTGGGCGGCCAATTGTGTTTGCTGTGCAGCAAACACAATTGATATTTTATTGATTAATATTTTGAACACGCTTTGTCAATTGTCAAATTAACACTCTTTGCCATCATATTAAAAAACGTGGTCCATTCCAAATTCTGAATTTTTTTTTCTAGATCTATCTTAATGCCGTTGTTCTGTGTGTCCTCATATTATTAATGTTCTGGAAAATATATCTTTTCTCTTTTCGCAGTGAATAAATAAACTATGTAACAGCATTGCTACATAATGTGAAAATAGCGTTTTTGATTACATTTATACAACATTATAAAAAATTACTCTTTGTTTAATTTGGTTTGTTACATAATAAAAAAAAAATAATTTAAAAAATATAAAACATGAATGTTCAAAACCAAAAATGTAATTAAAATTTCAACAAACAAATTATTCTCGACCGTAAAAAAAAACTGCCAGGATTCGAAGCTGGAATCTTCTGATCCGTAGTCAGACGCGTTATCCGTTGACAGAAAAAAAGGGCGCAAGGAGGAGTCTCACTGATATTTTCGGTCAAACAAAAGGGCGTAAGGTAGCAAACGCCGTTTTGGCTTTCTTTTTTTCGTAGTTATCGTCACGAAAGCCCTTCTTAAAATATCAGTGACAAAGTTTATAGTGGGAATTGGCATATATGTCATTTTTCCTCCCTAATGCTAAGATTAATTTGAGTATAAAGCCCCAAAAAACTCATTTTCGGTAAAATGTCATTATTCCCTTTTGGCTGAAGACCCTCGATATAAAACAAAATAAATTAGGATGTAAAGATACATTATTAGATAAAACAAAACACAGATACAAAGAAAAGAGAAAATATTATTAAACTAAATGTAATGTCGTCTCTGCATATCACCGCCCTCCAGTTCTTCAAGCTTATTCTGAGGCAGCCAGGACCATGTCGAGTTATTTAATTTGCAAGCTTCCCACTTAACGGCGTATTAATAGTGGCAGAAATATACTGCTTCACATACATATGTACATCCCGATATCTAAGCAAAGTCTAGCACTCTTCTTAGCTTGTTTTATTGCGCCGCTGGTAGTACACTCTGGTCTCTTTTTATGCGGTCCATCCACGATCCACCAGAAAACGAATAAAAATACCAGAACACGTATAAAAATAATGGATACCTTTTTTTCTAAAACAGCATAAAAATAAATCAATGAGTTAAAGTATACTTAAAATTGCGTGTAATATATATAATTTCTGAAAAATAATTAATCTTACCATATTACTTCTAACATCATTAATCATATTTTTATAAAAAGTTTATAATATTTTTTAGATTATCATCGCTATATGATTATTCGGCATAATTTCCGATTCGACACTTCCATCACTAGAAGAGCTAGCCAGCGCATTAGATCTATGTCCTGAAGACAATGATTTTTCACAAATAAAATTGGCCTCAACTTCGCACAATGATTTTTCCTTTTGACAATATAATCAGTGATTCAATGCAATGACGGATTTTTGTACTTACGTAGAAAGAGACGCTCGAATTCATAACGGGCACAATGATATTTTGGAAGCACGTGACCCATGATTACAGAAATAGCCTAACATAGAAATATCTCGTGACATTGGAGACAAAATTTTCAGAATTTCTTACCCTTCTAACATGTAAAAATGATCTAAAATAGTTCATTTAAAAATAAACGTTTCTTGAAATATGAACCGCATAACGTCAAAACCGCAAAAAATAGTACGCGTAAAAAGAGACCCGAGTGTATATCCAAGTATGTATGTACGTGACTTTCAATACTTAGTGATTATGACAATTATTTCGGTAATTTGATTTTTTGTAACCTAAGTACCGATAAATTAAATATTGCCCAGGCGCCGAGCTTTTTATTTAACAAAATTGATTGATATTTAGATTAATTTCTTCCAAGGCTACGTTGGGTTGGATAAAGGTTATTTTATAATAAACTTTTTTAAACTACCTATAGTGTAATATATACAATTTATTTTATTTCAATTTAAATTGCATTTTTTATTGCCTGTCGCTAAGTTATATATATTATACTATTTGTCGGATATTAAAAAAAATATATATTAAAAAATGATAACTTTGTTTACTTTCACTATTTGTTTATAATGATTAGAACGTTTACGACGCTAACACATCATCTTCAGTGATGTAACTAATACTAAACTTAAAACTAAAGGACGGCATGAGGAGTGGGGTGAATATTAGAGTCCGGTGGGTATGTAGGCGTGGTCATTAGGCGCAGAAGAGGTAATGGATGGAGTTTGAATATTGATTACATTTTTGTTACTATTAATCGGTAACTTTTCTAAAATATCTAGTTTCTTTGATTTTTTACATATGTTTATTAAATCCACGCTATTACTGTCGAAACGATGACCTTCAGTTCTTGCGTGAACTGCCCTTTCTGACCCACCTACGTACCCATCTAACGCCACGCCGTTGTTTAGGGCTGGTCTTATAAGCGAAAGACCAATATCCGTTAGTAAATAGACAATTAACGAACAGATTGCCGTTTTATATGACAACTAAACATAACTCCTATAAACATAACTAAAAATTTTCGCTCGCATCGGATTTTTGGGATACTTCCCACGATGTTACACTGGCATAGGCTTTGAAACCCCAACAAAGTCTGCAGCAGCTAATAATATTGATCCAAGAGAATAGAATTTCAAGGCAACAAGCAATTGTGTGGTTAGTGATAATGTCAGATTCCTACGCGTGCGCCTTTTTAAATTTTGCTCAATATCTTCTAGAAGCTCTTAGGTAAGCAGGCCTTTTCGATAAGCGAAAACAGTAGATAAAATCTGCGTCATATTAAATATTAAAATAATCCACTCGTATACTGAACACTCATTGTCGTCGAGTTTGTTCTTCATCCGACGAACTTGAATACAATAATAGCTATACATCACTATCTGAAAACATTTTTCCTTGAAAATGTAGCAGCAGTCAGAACAGTTTATATGTATAAACAAACAGCATGAAACGCAAATTAACAACGGACCTAACCTTAAAAAATAATTCTTCATTATGTCATACTTCTGTCAATTTCAATATAACGGACGGTAAACTGATGGTTCGACTGTCGGTATCGGCTGACGGTAAAATTTTACTAAAATTTGACTAATGGACTAGACGAAAAAATGACGTTTGTATAAAATTTCGGTTTATTCGGTCTGAAATTTAACTAACGAACGTTTATAAGACCGGCCCTAGTCTATCGGAATCTAATGTATATCGGAAATATGTTTCAATTGTAGTGTGGTTGGTTAGAAGAAATCGCCAACTGGCAATAAACCAGTCATTGTTTTAATATTTATAAAAAAATGAGGGTAAACAACACTGTTTTATTCCACTATTTTTATTTTGAATTGGAACGTTTTCGGGATTTCTCACATTGTCAATAACAACACGTTTACAACTTGTTGTAAATTTTATAGTAAATAAATTCTATAGTAAAAAATTCTATGTAAATAAATGTTGTAATTCAAAATAATTATAATGGAATAAAACAATGTTGTTTACCCTCATTTTTTTAAATATTAGAAATGAATTTCCACAATGTTACAAACAAAAAACATGAACATTTAATATTTATGTATACAAAAAGTGATTAAAAAAATGAAATAATTCTAAGAAAAAAATGACGCGCATTAAATATTCCATTTGTATAAATTTTATCCTTTCTTTATGGATTGAAAAACATGAATTGCATAAGGAGAATCAAACTTGGGTGTACCACGAATATTCAGGTTTTAAAATATAATTGGAATATTGTCGTTGATCAATTGGAGAATCGACTGTCACAAAAGTTATAGAATTTTGTTAAACTTTCTAGATAAAAAATTGTCACATTATTGTGAATGAAATCATCTTTTAGAAAAAATAACTCGCTAAATTTGTACAATGGTGCGCAGTTTTAGACGGAAGCGACGTATTCTCACCAATTATTTCTGCGAATGATGCACCCTTTAACCTTTGTACTTTTAACGCCCGCATATAGGACGTGTCGGGTGATATAACCGAGGGCACCGTAGTGCGGCGCGGCGGGCTGCAGAAGTGAATATTACCCGATCTGGTGTTACAGAACGCCGCGTGAAGCGATCTGACCACTTTCTCCGCGGACCGGTGCCCGACGTGAGGCGGAAACATTTCGCCCAAATTATATCGAACGCAAAAAGAGCAAATAAATACAATTTACGAACGCGGCGCAGTCTGCCTGTGGCTTCTGAACAGAGCCGTTTAAAAGCGAACGGTGACGAGGTGGCGCGGACTAGTGGATGGAGTGCGGCCGCGTAACGCGTTCCTTCGATCGTTCACTCTAGCTTTGATTCTAGGAACTATATTCATTCAATCGGAAGCAAGTAGTGAGGTTTCTCCCTACATTTTTTAAAAATAGAGATGCGAACACGGAATACGTGTCACGTCAATATTTATGCTATTTTCAAACTAAGCTTAACGCTTGTGCTATGAAAATAGGACTTACATGCTGGTATGGAGTGAGGTTCGAACCCGCGACCTTTGGATCACGAAGCGAGAGTCCTAACTACTAGACCGACAAGCTACTCCTTTGATTCTAGGAACCCTTCCAACCGGTTGAGATAGCTACTCTTTGATTCTAGGAACCCTTCCAACCGGTTGAGATAGCTACTCTTTGAGGTAATATATATAGACTAATGTGGCATTTATTCTTCCTTTACTATTGAAGATCGAGACAATCATTATTCTCCAACGTATTCTCTGATCAGTGGAAATATTTAATTGGTTGTATACTGAAACCATCCTCTAATTTTTCAGTCCATAAGGTTTTCAGCTACCATAAGCCTTTTCGTGTTGTTATCCTCTCTCTCTTAGCAATGTCGCCCAAGACTGTAAAATGTGCTGTAGACACATCGATGAGTCCCCAGTTTCCAGAGTCTGAGTTTTTCCTTATTGTTAAGCTTGACATCACACTCTTAACCATACATATTAATTAATCTGTGATATTATTCGAGGTTAACAAAGTCATTAACTTTTTACAGATATTCCTGATATTTCTTTGACAAGCAATTTTACCCCCTAGGTTGTGACATTTGTTCTACTGGCATATCAACCACCAGTTTGCATTTTATGGGATTTTTGGTTTTGCTAACCGCGATATTCATCTGCTGATCATCTGTTGCCAATATAACTTCTTTATCTGCATAAAAAAACCATAAATATTTGGCACATGTATCATAACTTCATTATTTACTTCTTTCTTCTTCTTCTATTATTTCTACTATTATGAAGAAATATTACATGATTTTTTTTTCACTAAATAAAAGGTGGGCGCTTACGATATTAATAAAGATTATAGAACTCTGTTGTTGATGGAGGGAAAGCGCCCAATGCTTTTATTTGGAGAGTGAGCAAAAATTTTCTGGTCGAAAATTATTATTTTATTTTTTAGTAAGTTCATTTAAATATAAGCACGTTTTTTAAATACTTTTCATATAATATAATTTTATATTTTTTAGTCTTAATATTACCCAGTGTACAAAATCTACTTTTTGTGAGCTCATACTAATTTTACTAATTTCTCATATAAAACTTTGATTAATTAATTATTATGATGCATTACTTGATTAATTAGTGAATCTGATTCAGGTATTGTCATCAAAAATACTTATGTGTGCAAATTTCAGCTAGATTGGATATTCGGAAGTGGGTGAAATATCGATTATAAGATTTCGTCCAGACAAATAAATAAACAGGTGAAGCTAATAATAAAATAAAAAAAATAAGCAAGGTAAAAATTCATTTTCCTGAACCTTGAACTTTTGTCCACCATATTGTTGTTAGAGTAAATATTGCGTAAGGCGTTTACAAAACAATGTTTTCAACAAACTATGAAAAATAAGATTTATTTTTTGAATTATTGGTGTTAGTAAAAAATAAGGCACCGGGTATCTCGCTTTAATTTTGCCGATAGTATGTTTTGTGGGTCATGTAATTTGAATAGAACACAAGCTTGATCCGAATCGAGCGTAAAAGAGCATAAGCCACAATGTATCTGTACGTGACAGTTTTAAAATATAAGAACGTTTTACATGTTGAGAAGCTCTCCGACAGTTCCAGCCGCGGGCGCGGGCTGGCCGGGCGACAAAAACTGGACTCGGAACGTTCTCTTTTTGCTACTATCACAAACAAGGTCTTACTACACAAGATGCATCGGTTCGATATCAGGGGAAAACTTTTATGACCCACCATAAATTTATATAATTATATTTTATTTGTTTCGTTAACCTTAATTCCACGTCTAAAACTGTATTCCTGTTACGTTTTTAAAATAGTATATATTTATACTAAATATTTATCGAACTTATTAGTTCAATTTTAACCATATTTCGGTGCTCCATTCTGATCGTCGAAACACAATCGAAATCTCTCGAACATTCTGGGACGCCCTACAACACTCGGGAAACGTCGCTAATAATCTGGAAGGGGCGGGGACATTCTCGCAAACCCTAGTAATGCGTAGAATAGTCTCGAAGTTTCGAAAAAACAACGTGTTTCATATAAAAGGTGGAGCCGGTGTCGCGGAGAATTAATGATTGTTTCGACGTTTAACCGACGCGTTTAACCATATATTATAATAAATGTAAAAAAATGTTTCCTCGCAAAAAGGAAATAATACTTGAAAAGGTACTTCCAAATGCCTTTGCAATTTAAAACATTGCCTGTCGTGTAATTCAAAAAATTTCCGGTATCCGCTGCAGTTATAAACGTAACATAATTAGACATTACTAATAGTTTTATAAACAGAAATCGTACACCTAACAATCGCAGCAATAATTGTTACCTTTCCGATGCACATTTATATTCCTTACCCTCGGAATATTGGCTTGCATCAAAACAGCACACCGCTATCCTGTCTGCTCAGTGAAGAAAGGTGCGAAACGCAATACTGGTTTGGAAAGTATAACGTTAAGTCACATGATACGGAAATGTACGACATGTTTATGACTATGGCCGCTTGTATATGAGGAGCAATAATCTTATGCATATATCGTAAGATGTCTGTAACACCGACATCGCCTCTATATCGGACGGATTGCAATGATATTTTTTAAGAAAAATCTGTGAATTAATAAAGATTATTATTTTTTTGATGGCACCTTTTTGATGTTAGTTACATACAAATTTAAACTTTGATTACCTATTGAAGATTTTGATTTCATTGTCCATCGGCGGTTAGACCTCTTTCCATTTAAGAAAGATATCGAATTACTCGTAGTAGGTATGTAAGCCGTGCGTACGAGGTACATTGCTTTACTGTGTTGGTATTTATAAAAAGCGCGTGCAGTGGGAACATTGAAGCATAACTTTTTTGTAAACGTATATTTTGGAAAAAAATATAAATCAAATATTTAGGTATGCTACAGATTTTTATGATATATCAAAATATGAATACTACGACAGCAAGTTTGATAGAAATATTACGAAATATATGTTGTATTCCGATTTTTTTCCAAATAATTGGTTACGTAAGAATCATGCTGCGATGTTCCCACTGCACGTTCCTGATTTATATCCATAAATATCAGCACGCCGAAACAATGTGCGTCGTACGCACGGCTTAGACATACTATTTTGATTGTATTTCTTAAATGGAAAGAGGTCTACCAGAAACACATGGTTACGCAGAACTTCGCTGCCGGAGTGCATTGATTTGTTCGATGTGTTAGCGCCCGATACCTTTATCAATAATTTATATATAAATATTTAATATCTATAATTTGAATTCATAATGTAGCGTTCAATTTCTATTTTTATTTTATTTGAAAATAGTATTTGTGTTGATCGGTTAAGTAAGGACCACATCACTTTAATTAAAAATAAAATAAAAATTAATAAATGTGTAATTTGAATATCATTGAAAGATTTGGCAGATATCTCGTGGTGCAACATTATAATTTAAAATATGTTTTACTTTGTAATACACACATAATATGAGTTATTAATTACTACTACATTTTTGAGAGGAGCAGTCCCTCTAATCATCAGGTACAGATAATAACTATATAGATAATATGTTAGTTATATTCTATACCTGATGATGAGAGCGACTGCTAGTGTCGAAGCTACAGTAGTAATTTATAAATCATATTGTGTGTGTATTACAAAGTTAAAATAAAATATATTTTAAAGTTTAATTTGAAGCTTACGTTAGATTAGTTTATTATTAACTTTGTACAATGCATAAAACTGTTTTTTTCAGTTTTATCAAATCCCGAAAACTTAACATATCTACGGTCCCTACGCATACTGTCGTATCTGCGAAAAATCGATTTTCGTTTTACTATCTTAAACTATTAAATTATCAATCAAACATAATAATTGCCTTGTCTGTCCATCTGTCTGTCTGTCTGTCCCCGTAACTTCGTGTAACGTCCGTAATTTCGTTCGAATTCACGGCTAAAAATCAAATTAAACGGCCGGATTTTTACGACGACGTTTTCCACGATAATATAAATAAATAACTACATCTTCGACGTCCATCATGTCTAATATTTGTAGAAGCACTAACGATTGCGGCGGGCCGCAATAGAACCGGGACGACACGGTTAGCCGGAATCCGGCGTGCCGCTGCGGCAACCCGCTAGTGCGCTTTAGGCCCAATTGACACTCGCGAGTGAAGACTTTATAGTTTCGGCATTCGGGGCGGCTAGTTGTATTAGCGGCGGTTTTTTTAAATATAAAATGAACATAAAATATGTTGAAACTAGTTTATTATATTTGAGTTTATAATACAATAGTCCGTGTATTATTGATCAGAAAAAATATTTTCAGCTTGGCAGATGGTCACCTGCACAATATTGCGCAATTTTTTCTCCAATTTTTCTCCAATTATATAAAACATCTGGGTCAGTATATTTTACGAAATGATCCCCAGGGGCTAGTTTAACCAAAATTCTTGTTTTCGATTTAAAAAGTCCGGGGTTGTAATAAAGGTTTGAGATAATCGATTTTAATCAAATATGTATGAGTATATATTTTTTTCAAGATAGAAATAATAAATAAACGGCGACCGCGAGTACAAAACTATGCGAGGTTTTTTCGTTTAGGAAATTATGTATATTTTGTTTAAAACATTCACCAATCATACTCGTATACGACCATAATTTAAAACGCATAGAAAGTTAAACATTATTTAAGTAATGTGCGCTTAAAAAACATGATGTATTTATTGAACCACAATAGATGAAGACGTTGGATTTGTATTTTTAAATTTTGTACATAAAAATTGGTCCAAATATACGCACACGTAACGCAAAAGATGTTAACGAAGTGTATCTAGTCCATCAATTCAAACTCAATAATAAAATCTGATATTTAAACGTTAGATAATAGATTTGTAGTTTCTTAGAAAATTCATTTAAAAATCTGAGCACTTGTATGACTTTTATTTAATAATTTTTTAACGCCTTTTCTACTTAAATCATTGGAGAGCAAACTACGGCAAAAACTGTGTTATCAACCGTGTTCTAGATAGCTATGACACGGCCTTTGCAGAACTTGATATTTTATATTTAAGTTTTGAGCAGTTCACAAAATCCGTTACTAATAAACTCGCTAGATGGCATAATTCCTCTCAAACATGCAAACACACACATACACACACGAACACATAAAAACACACAAGGCACACTCACATAAACTTAGTATTTGACACTTTGTTTTTTTTTATCGATCTTTGTACATTACTTTTGCAAATGTGTTTTCTTTTAATTGGCCCAAGGCTCTGAATATCAACAACTGTTTTTCTTTTTAAGATTATATGTATATGGCTGTAAGAAAACCAAAAAATGAAAAATTAAATAAATAATCGTATTACTGACGACCAGCACAAAACACGATTTTTTTACTCTATTTGTTTTATCAATACGTCTTCTTTTTACTTATTTCGTAAAGTATATATTTTTTTCAAGATCGAAATCTATATCTATAAAACTCAATGTCTGTCTGTCTGTTCTCTATACAAATCCACACCGTTTGTCCGATTCGATTCAAATTTTGCATACTTATGCTTTGGGACCCGGCGGGTAACATAGGCAATATTTCCTCCCTATTCTCTTACCCCTTCCCCTCCCCCTGACCTATTTTCGATGCGAATCTGAACCGTTTGACCGATCGGACTCAAAATTTGGAAACTTATTCTTATTAACCCGGCGGGTAATATACTTCACATTTCCACCCTATTCTTTCAACCCTTCCCCTCCGCTGATATATTTTTGATGCAAATCTGTGCCGTTTGCCCGATCGGACTCAAAATTTGTAAACTTATTCTTAAAGTCTCGGCGGGTATTATGAGCGACATTTCCCCCTATTGATGCAGATCTGTACCGTTTGACCGATCGGACACAATATTTGGAAACTTATTCATTAGGACCCTACGGGTAACAAAAGTGAAGTTCCCTCCCCTTTTTCCTTTTACCCGCCCTCTGATATATTTTAGATGCAAATCTGTACCGTTCTTTTACCCTTTCCCCTCCCCTGATATATTTTCGTTGCAAATCTATACCTCGAAATTCTTAGACATTTTTAAACCTTCCTCTCTTTTCAGCCGCTCGTTCCTTTCTTTCACACCTGCTTTCACTCTTTTCTTACACGCATTGTATACATCTTTTGCCCCCGCGTATTCATCTTCACTCACTGTCAGAAGATGGAGCCACGATTTTCTTTTTTCTTTCACTAATTCCTTTATGCCATCATCCCACCATCCCTTTCTTCTTTCCCTGCTTAGCTGTTCCACAGACTTCCTTCGCTGACTCGCAAAGGGTATTTTTTAAGTGATCCCATGCATCATCTATCCTAAGATCAGTCATCCTCCTTACACTCAGCCTTTCAACAATTTTCCTTTCGAACTTCTCCCTTAAATCGTCCTTTTGTAGATTCTCTTTTTTGATTCTAGATGGAGCCGGTACAGTTCTTTTTCTGGACGTTTTTCGTTTACCCTCATTAATTTATTTTATACTTAATCCTTAACCCGTGCAACGCCGGGTATGAACAGCTAGTAATAAATATACGGCGAGCGCGAGTACAAAACTATGTAAGGTTTTTTCGTTTATCTATACATTTTTTTAAATTTAGTCAAACATTAATATAGCTTTATAGAGTACTCTAAAGGTGTGTGTGTGTGTGTGTGTGTGTATGTACATGGATTGAACTTTGATTTTGACTCAGTTTAGGATAGTACAGAAATATATATTCACATACACTATTTATGCAGCTTAGTTAAGGGCGACCCGTCGATTGTCTTCCCTGCTGAGATTCAAGAAAAAACGTCTTGTTAGTCGTTCCTCTGACATTCCATCTTGGCACAACATGTCCAAGCCATCTTAATTGAGATTTTTTGAGAGTTTAAAAATAAGGATTCTATGGCGAGAGTTTTCCTTATTTCGGTGTTTCTCCCTCTTGATTACCACCACTCATTTCGGCAGCTTGGTTTCTCGATCGCACTTAATCCGTAGGGATCCATATATAGCGGCTATATGACCACTTTAAAATATATTAAATTTGGCCTATATAAAGCTTCCAGAACGGTCAGTTTTGTCTTGAAATTTGACAGCGAGAATTATTTTAATGTTGACACAGAAAGATGAGTTTGAGAAATGAGATCAAGAGACGACGAATAATTTAAATATTTAGGGGGGGGGGGTGTTAAGGTTTTTAACTTTTTTTTTGCATTTCATTTTTATTTTTTTAAATGAATGTATAACATCGCAAGAATATTGTGTCAAAATTTCAAGTCAATCGGAGCAAAATTGACGAAATTATGAACATTTGAGCGATACCCAGACTGATTTTCTATACCTGCTCGGGCAGGTAAGAGACGCGCTCACCTGAGGTTTACCGGACGTGCTATTTATTGTATTGGAAGAGTTTTGCGTAGACAAGGACAAAAAGATGCTGATAATGAAAGCTCTTTGCTGTGTGAAAATATCATCGACGATTATGTGTAAGTATAAAATAAGTGTTCAGTTTTATTTTGAATTTTACAGTGTGCAAAACTTTAAAGCGTCTTCCCCACATCTCACGTTTTCAAAGTCGGTGTTCATCATAACTTCAAAACTACTGCACCGATTCTTTTGAAATTTTGAACACTATTTCTGTACATAATTTACGAGGTAACGCTGGAGACTTTTTTTCAAATATATTATTAATTTTTATTTTTTAATAACAAATTAGTCGATATTTTTCGCAAAAAATGGCGTTTTTCCCTTCAAAGCGTTCCAAAAAATTGAAAAATTAAAATTTCAAAAAACCCTCCCAGCGTTACCTGGGAAAACCTATTATCTAAAGAACGAACTTTGATTTTTTGATTTCAGATGATCTAGCACCAAGTTATGATAGACACCGCAATTCTACTTTTTTCCGAGACACGTCCGAATAATTGCTGCCATTGTCGTATTTTTTAATATTTCTTCTTGAAAATTTTACACAATATTCTTCAAATGTCATAATTTAATGTACTATTAGTTTTAATAAAGAAACTTTAACTGTGTCGTCACAAAAAATTTACAAAAACATGCCTTTTTTTGTACGAATTAACCTTACCCCCCCTAAAAGCAATCGTAATATAATAACAACAACTTTAATATTTTTCAGATTGGGAACTGCTTGGTGCGTATTACTAAAGTTATTAATTTTACAGTTGGCAGACCTCATTAGTACCTACTGCGGTAAAACTTATTATTTTGTAATCATTACATTTATAAATGACATAACTACTATGGATGTCCCAGGACGCAGCGATTTTATGATGCGGAAGAGTTACTATCGCCGATACTAAAGTTGACAATATTTATCCAAATACTCGAGTAGTTCTTTCGACAGAAGTATAAAACGGCAGTGTAATGCGTTTTCTGCAAGGTTTTAAAAAAATCATCTTATATATTAGGTCCTTACATATGAAATTGGCGTTTTGCACTACTGGCAAATTTGATCTCAAATATCTTCTCTTTGGTTAGGAATTCCAAATCCAAATTTATACAGCTATTTACTCATGTATTTGAGTTTTGAAAATTATAATTCATTTGTTTTTTCCTCAATTGTTTTTTTCTTTGCGTCACTCACTTTACAAAATGAAAAACTTGAAATATCGCGTTATTTACGAGTACGAGTTCCACCGTGGCACCAGTGCTGCAGAAACGGCTCGAAGGATTAATGATGTGTATGGCGACGGTGCCGCAAAAGAAAACACAGTGCGTTTTTGGTTCCAACGTTTTCGTTCTGGAAATTTCGACCTGCAGAACAAGCCCCGTGGACGGCCGGAGACCAAAGTTGATAATGAAGAATTGAAGGCTATTGTGGAAGCGGATCCATCGCAAACCACATCCGAGTTAGCTGCAGGCTGCGGTGTTAGTGATAAAACTGTTTTAATCCACTTGAAGCAAATTGGTAAGGTGAAAAAGCTTGAAAGGTGGGTACCTCACGAATTGAGTGAAGCAAATCAACAAACGCGCGTTGACTGCTGCGTTGCATTACTCAACCGGCACAATAATGAAGGGATTTTAAATCGAATCATTACCTGTGATGAAAAGTGGATCCTGTACGATAATCGGAAGCGCTCATCGCATAGGGTGAACCCTGCCGAACCAGCCAAACCATGCCCCAAGCGAAAATTGACTCCAAAAAAGTTACTTGTGAGCGTTTGGTGGACTAGTGCTGGTGTCGTTCACTACAGCTTTCTTAAATCTGGCCAGACGATTACGGCAGATGTCTATTGTCAGCAACTGCAAACCATGATGGAAAAGCTAGCTGCTAAACAACCGAGGCTGGTTAATCGCTCTAGGCCACTGCTGCTTCATGATAACGCTAGACCACACACTGCACAACAGACGGCTACCAAATTAGAGGAGCTTCAATTGGAATGTCTAAGACATCCACCGTACTCTCCGGATCTTGCCCCAACAGATTACCATTTTTTTCGAAATTTGGATAACTTCTTGCAAAGGAAAAAATTCAACTCCGATGGGGCAGTCCAAACCGCCTTCAAAGATTTTATTGATTCCCGTCCGAATGGTTTTTTTAGTAAAGGGATCGATGAACTACCTATGAGATGGCAAAAGTGCATAGATAGCAATGGTACATACTTTGATTAAATAAATATATTATAATAAAAAAAAATCGGCTTTATGTTCCTCCCATACTAAACGTCAATTTCATATGTAAGGACCTAATATAATAAATTAAGTATCACATATATAATTTATTTCATTCATATAGCACTAAAGTAGTTATTGCAAGTGTATCATTATTTGATTTAATACTCTAAAAAGTGACGTTGCATTATTTTCAAATATCAAAGATATTTTCTATGGTTTTAAACAATTTAATTAATACTAAAATAGCGAGCAAAAGTAGGTCGGTGGTCCCCTGCTCCTGTAGGTAGCTTAATATTTTTAATTCCCAGAATCAACTGTTCCATTCATGAATTCCCAGTATGGAAGAAGGGCGTTAGAGCTTTTTGAACCTTTGAACTTTAATGGTTAGAGGCAAACTAACAGGAGGAAAAGGGTAAAATGAATATGTGGCTGGCTGATTAATCATTTTACATTATTAATATGAGTACATGTATTATGTACACGTATCTAAACAACATTATTGATCCGCTGGTCAATGCCATTTTAGATTAAAATGCTTTGTCGTTATGAATGTTTGCAGAACTAAATTCGTTTAAAATTCAAATATTCTATAAATTGTATTGATAATTTTAAAACCTATTAAATGTGAAGCTGCAAAAATAAATCTTTGCAGAAGGAATTTTACATGTGAATGGTAAAGCAAATGTATATTTATAAAAATATAATAAAGATTTCTCGTTATGCCATATCTGAAACCAATATTGATAATTTCATGGCCGTTCCAAATTGTTTTTCTGTATTTCCTAGTACATACACCACGATCCAGCGTCTCGCAAGAGATCGTCCATCATCCGAACTGGCGTTTTGATAAGCGCCATCCATGCGACATTAGCAACAGAGCGAGCGCAGTGTGACAAGCGGTTAAAAATAAAGAAATTCCCTACCGGGGAAATAATTTTTTCTGCGTGCGAATATTGAACGAAATTTGCCGGAAAGTGAACTAAGCAATAGAAACAGCGTTAATTAGTGCGAATTGAGAAATAATGCAACAATAAGTGTGTGAAATATTCTGGAAACATTTCATGAATATAAAATTGAGAACGGTACTTCGATTTAACTTTTCGTCGATTGACTTTTTGGTAATAAATTAAACATTAAATTTGTTTTAGTGTTTTCTTTGGCTCCCAAAGTCACATCTCTTGACAATACTATCCAAGGAATTAAAAAGATGCTGTTTATGATAGTGTAAAAGAAGTAAGCACGAATGAGCGAAAGGAAATATGTAGATTTGTCCTTCAAATAAATATATCAACGAGGACATTTATTATGTACGTACTGCAATTATAATACACATGTAATATATATTGTAACTGAAATAATATAATATTATTTTAAAGTTTTACGTCGCAGAAAATATTTTAAATAGTACAGTAAAAATATTCAAATTAATTGTTTGTAATAATATCTACGTACATAATTATTAGTTCTCGGCAATAAGCGTGTATAACTTAATAATGTTTTAATAGTTAATGACTCTCGCTTAAGTAATATCAAGGAATAAAATACTAAAAGAGTAACAATTATTACCATAATAGCTTTGTGGTAGACAAAGCTGGTTTGACCAGTGGAGTAACTAAAAATGGCAATATTTCATTAGTATGTTCAAATTTTTAAGAACGTAATAGCTGCATTTTGGGGATCATCATTAATTAAGATAAATTATAGATGTCTCACAAAGACGTGGCTATTTATATGGGGAAGTATGTATGGGTATCTTTCTTTGGATGTCTAAAGGGCTAACGACCTGTCACAAGGCTGACTTAATTGCACATAACAAAACGTTTACCGATTCACGCTTTACATAACATAACGTTCATGGTTCCACCCACCATCGAAAAATGTAGAATTCTCATTTACCAGCGGCGACATAGGAATCTTTCATAGGAATCAGAAATTTCATACCATACATAAAACAGAAATGTGCGGTCGATCATGGGTGGAACCGGTGAACTTTACATTGAGTAAAATGAGCACTTAAGCCACCCTTGTGACAGGTCGTAAGCTCTGTAGACGCCCAAAAAATATACTTTCCCATATACCTAAATATCTTCGTCTCTGCGAGATATTTATAATTTTTCTTTAAAAAATTTGACTTCAATGCAAAATGGAAGATCTGACTGTATACGTATAAAAATATTGAGTAGGTAATACGCGATTCTTTCCATTATCAATTGGTCTATTCTTCAAAATAGGTAAACCAAAATTGTTTATAGGCGCTTATGGACCGCAGTTGAAAAGATTCCTCGCTTCGTTTTACAGCGATTTTCGCTTTGGATTTTAAAAATTGCTCGTCCATATAAGCGCTGGGAAAAATATCGATGCCGAATATATTGTAAGACTTGGAACTTTTGGGCACCTATCTAACTGGTCTCCAATCCACCAAATAAATCCATTAAAAGGAAAATATAAGTTTTACTTAAGGAATAAACGTGAATAGTATTATAATTTATGTTGTCAAATTTATAACTCAACAATGCGATAGATAATAAATTAGTTGTGTTATACGAATCCACAATTTGAAGAAATTCTTCCTCGAACTATATTATTCGTATGCAGCATGCCAGTACGTAAATATTTCGTTTTCTTATATAATAAGATACTCGTTGATAAATCTTCGTTCTTAAATATTTTTTATGTTTCAAATGGCGCCAGAATTTTTTGTTAATATTTTTATACGTATTCCAAAATGTATTTTTGCAATGCAACTAATGGATTGCTTGCCTCGATGCTGTCTTAGAATATGTACAACTAGTTACGTGACTCAATTAACTTACCTCCTGGTGAGTGGTGTTAGTCCAACCAATTAATTACATAATTATTTCATTCCTCTGAACAGGTAGAATTTCGCTCGAAGTTTCCTGCTCATAATCAACACAATTTTTGTCTGAATTAGTTTCAATCATTTTATATACACCGGTGGATATAACAATGGACTTGACAGGAAGAAGATGCAAGCACTTACTTTTCGGGATGCTGGTTCTGTAACGGATCCGGGATGGATAACACTCGCGATTATTTGTGTCTTATGCGGTAAATTAAGAAATAAATATAATAGATATTCTAAAGCGGTAGGTTATATTTCTTAGGCCCGGTTGTTTTAAGTTCGATTAAAGTACGCGTAGAGTTTAAACTCGTATTTTTAGTACTTTTTCCGAAAACGGGTTGTTTCAACTCGGATTAAGCGAAATCTGTCGGAGAATTCTGAGCGGAAATTTTAGATTAAACTCTCGGTCAGAGACGCACACGCGCACTGCGCAATGTAATTGACATCTGTCAATAAAATATTTTTTTATTAATTTTTCGACATTTTACATACAAAGTGTCGAAATGTACAATGTAGGGTGACCCATGCTTTTCTGACGATCGACTGATCCTACAGTATATCCTTAACAGGAGAAATATTTTATTAAGACCTCGAACAATACTTTTTTGTCAGAAGAAATTGCTATATTGTAGGAGACCGCGATTATGCCCTCAAACCATATGTACAGCAATTTTTAATGCTACAAAGGGCCTGAAGGCCCAATTTTAATTGCGGTCCGGCAAGAACACCTAGATTTTAAAAAAATCAGAAAGATGTATTGCGACCTCACCGGGAATCGAACCCGGAATTCTGAGTATGCAGAGCCAGTGACATGGCCACTGGACTACGAACTTTGATGTTATTTTGCAATGTTGTCGCATGGTTTTGTCATGTGGAACTGATGAGAAAAGAAAGGATGGTAAGGAAAATAGTTTGTCAAAGGCAACAGAAACAGAGGACGTCCACGGAATAATAGTAATAAAACAATATATTTGGTCTATGAAACTCTTTTATTGTATTTTATATACCTACCTTTTAACAGGAAAATGAATATTTTAATAAAAAATACAACTTATAATTATAATTAAATGAAGCCAGATCTCTTTTGGCATTATGCTTTTCCAAAACAACTTCGTGAATTTCCTGCCGATTCTTTAGACAGTTGGGTCTTGAAAATATCTAACTGAACCACAAATAATTTATTCTGTATATCACTTTGAGTCGTGGGCTTTGGATTCACTTTTCTTATTACCTTCAAACAAAGAAAAGGTTATAAACAGAAAAACCAAAGAAATACAATACATATCAAATAAAAACGTATTGTTCTCGCAAACACTAAAAAGGTAGAAAAACATTTAATTTCGTCAATAACTAACCTTCCTGGCGCATTTCATCATATTCTCGAATCTACTTCGAAAATCTGTTGGACAGTACGCATTTAAGCGGGAACAAAGCCACAAAACATTAAATTAGTTGCGTAATGCGGCCCACTAGTATCCTTTCATCTTCTTGTGGACATCTTCAGTCCTTACTTAGTAAAACAGCAATGTTGATGATATGAACGTCATGTGTCAAAACATTTGCGTGCTGTCAAATGAAATTAAAATTACGTGATGCCATATTCAAAATTATTGTGGCGTGCATTTGTCTATGATTTTTAGTTTACACAATTGCAACATCCCTAAACCGATATTTGACAGATTTTTAGTTTGGAACAACTGTTTCTGCGAGATTTCGCGTAACCTTGAGGTTAAGCTCAGTTTAACCCAGGATTTCCGCTCACTTTGATCGAACTTGAAACAACCGGGCCTTAGCGGCGGTAAGCGATACACACAAAAGGGGTATAATTCCTCAGGTAAGCGACAGACGACGGCGTTATTCGAACTGATTACAGATTTGTGCTTGCATATGTGAGTAATAGACAAGGTAGATGGCTGGAAGACGAGGAGGGAAGCAGGGATGATCTAACCCATTTCATCCGCGATTTAAATGGCGCCAACATACACTGTGAGGATTATAAATTGTTTTGATGTACTTATTAAATTAAATTTATATTTAAGATTTGATTGACAATGGTGTAAAAATGTAGTAAGTAGTGTTTATTGATTGGGTAACGCGACGAAGTGGTAAGACAAGAAAAACTGTTCGACCACAATATTGTTAACCCACATTTCTTCGCTTGGAAAATCGTTCGCCAAAAAATTGGAGAAATATGTTAAATAAAAATATTATTTTAATTTATAAAGAAATTTGGCTGTTCTAATTTAGTAAAAATTGTCTTACGTTAGCCAAAAGCTGTTTCGTGTATACTTTTACTTTTTATAATGGTTAAATTGAAATAAAGTAATAGGGAATAGTAAAAACATATCGTAATATTACTTAAACATCTACCCAGCGAAAAAATATTGGTAAGTTTTCATTAATAATATCATCATACCATGAAAACAAACAAGATACGTTACTTTTGGATAGAAAAATTAAACATATTACGTCAATATTGGCAGCGAACAATTTTCCAGGTGATGAGTTGTGGGGTAGAAATTATGGACCGAGAACGATTGAAGACGAATGTTCCTAGATCCGGAATAAATACTAAACAACATACCGGAGTTCGAAACGAGTTACTATTATTATTTTACGACATTGCGAATAATCAGCGCGAAGAAATTGGATAATGCGTGCGATAAAACACAAACCTACTTTGTGGATACGAGTACTTCGTATACTAGTGCTTCGGAGGGCATTGGGCAATAATAAACATGAGACCGAAATGCGAAAGGATAAATTTCATTTTCGAATATGTAACTTTCTAATTTCTGTGGTTATTTATGGCTACTGAATAAAATATGTTATATTTTTTACTTAGCCTTTTGTTATATATTTTTCTGAGTTTACAATTGCTGCCATTGCTTTTATTCCCCGCATATGACATATTGATCGGAAATTTTGTCCGTTTAATAGTGGTCCGCAAAATCGAGGGTTAACTGTATTTGGTAGGATGGTACTAAAACAATCCAATTAATATTATGTTTGTGTTATACATGAGATCGTTGTATGTCTGCTGTGTAGGAAAATGTAAGCAATTTTCCAGGGTATCTACAGGGCTCTTCATCTGTTCAGAATAGCCCACGCTAACTTGGCCTCTCAGAAAATTATTGCCATGAACATAAGAGGATGTCAAAATTTGCATATGACACTGCACAAATTTAAATATCGTGGAGTTATTATGGCGTTATAAATTGTTGAAAAGAAGTATTTTTAAATCCGGTTTCCTTAAATATAATGTACTAACAACATACGTGTCTATTACGATCACAGGAAATACACACGAACAAAAGATATTGTGTTCCGTTCCACGGAAATACTTTTGAGAGTTCAGTTTTCCTCTGAGCAATGCGCAAGAATGTTGATGAGGTTGACGACCGTGAAATTGGATATTGTTTTACATTGTGGATACTAATGTTAGTTCCACCATCGTGTGTCTTGGTTTTTATTCAGATATCAAAAGTTCTTAGACAAACTCTTGAGAATATTGACCTAAATCCATTATTTCCTGAAATCTAGCAAGGTGATCTCACAAGTTTGGCATGATTCACGATACTATTTCACGATTGAATAACCACCGGAATTACCACGCCCACCACTCATATTTCCACTCTACAATAATTTTTACCGAAATAAATTATATTAACAATAAACGATTGGCAGCTGTTGCTGTGACTTGTTGTTGTTCGATTTATTTATTAATTTTATTTATTTCGTTAAAAATAATTTTAGAAAACGTCCTATTAAATACGTACATGTAATTATAGTTTCTAAAGTAAAAATTACAAAAAATACTCAATATGTTGTGAGGAAAATTAAAAAAAAATGCCTTGACCAAAATTACAAGTTCAATAATTCAATTCAATTCAATTTCAATTCAATTCAATTTATTTATTTATAACATAACATTTACATAACAAACATATGTTCAATTCGTAAATATTATTAAAAAGTGAGATAATATACAAACAACAAAATATCAAACGTATATAAATTCATTCATATCAAAGGTGTAGGAGAATCCCGCTTCGGAAAACCCCCTCAGACACATGGAATATATCAATACCCAAAGCGATTTTGTTCAGCATAGCTGTGGCTCTTCCAACAGGCATAAGCATCGGCAGGTTGGTCCTGTATATTGGAATGTGAAACAATCTATGCTGACGATGTCTAATGTAATTATCAGGAAGATACAAACCAATGCTCTGCATAATTTCAGGATTATCGATCATACCGCGCAACAATCGATAAAAATGTGTAATCAAATACACATTCCTTCTAGTCTCTAGACTATTGTAGCCAAGCATACCCTGGAGAAACTCGGTGGGATAAAGCCAAGGATAATGCCCGTACTCTCTCATCTCAGAAACTTCTTTTGGACTTTCTCCACTATAAGAGAGTACTTGCCCTCATGTGGCCCCCAGATCATCGAGCCACTCTCGAGTCTACTTCGCACCAAGATGAATTTCGTTTGATAAAATAATGAAATTCGAATTTAATATTCGTACAATATATTGTTGTTTTTGTTGGTTGAACAGAACCAGAACTTTTGTTTGTTTGTTAAACAGAGCCAGAACTTTTGTTGGTTAAACAGAACCAGAACTTTTGTTTGTTTGTTAAACAGAGCCAGAAGTTTTGTTGGTTAAACAGAACCAGAACTTTTGTTTGTTTGTTAAACAGAGCCAGAACTTTTGTTGGTTAAACAGAACCAGAACTTTTGTTTGTTTGTTAAACAGAGCCAGAACTTTTGTTTGTTAAACAAAAGTTCTGGCTCTTGCCCCGAACAGTCGGGTTTACTCGTCCAGTTTTGAGTAGGACTCAAATAAGAGGCCCTTGAGAATGAGCAGTGTTACCTGTTCGAAACGTCGGGAGTTTAAAAGTCCTTTTCAAGACTACTTGACGCGGGTTCCCCAGGAAATAATTCTTCATCATATATATATCTATATAGAATATATATAGATATATAAGAATTATTTTCCTGGGGATATATATATATATATATATATATGTTAGTTCGAAACAATCTTTGGGGTAACCCCCGCGTCAAATTCTGGTAGTCTATGGACCAGTCGTTGCCGACTTTCGAAGAGATCTCACTGAACAGTATGTATATATATAATATTATATAATATATCTATAATATATATAAATGAAAGTATAAATATATGAATTAATATGATATATATACATGCGTATATATCCCTCACCACACACAAGAATCGTAATTCTTTTTGGTTAGATAATACACATACAAAAAAAAAGAATTGTAAATATTTTTACGGTATCTTTGTAATAAAATATTATATATATACAGAGTGTACCAGAGCTAGCAGAAATTTGGCCGGTAGATTCCTGACTGTGTTACGAGTCTAAAATGTTCAAGCAACTATGACCTAAAATCAATAGTTATGGAGATATGCAATATCAAAGTTTGCATTTTTTTCAATATTTCTTACTTATTTTTTGCAAAAAGTGTAATTATCATTACAGTAACTTATATAAATTATGAAAAATTCATTTGCTTCAATACAAATTATACAAGATGATAAAAGCCTTTAAAAAATAACTTTTTTCAATTTTTGCAAGGTTTTTATAATTTTATTTGACTTATATTAAAGCGAATGAATTTTTCATATTCGACATAAGTTACTGTAATGATAGTTCAACTTTTTGCAAAAAATAAGTACGAAATATTGAAAAAAAATGCAAACTTTGATATTGCATATCTCCATAACTATTGATATTAGGCCATGATTGCTTGAACATTTTAGACTCATAACACAGTCAGGAATCTACCTGCCAAGTTTCTGCCGCTAGCTCTGGTACACCCTGTATCTCGACGTCAAGCCGAAATCGGTAAGGGTATTAGGCCAAACCACTAGAAACTTAAATACACGCATAAAAGAACATCGCCGCTGCTTAAAAAATAACAATTTCTCCGAATTTGCCAATCATATAATTAACACCAATCATTCTTTCGATAGTCACAAATTAAAATTACTCCACTCGGTTCCCCATAGACGATGGATAATGAATAGTTTGGAAACCGTTGAAATCCTAAAAAATTTAAATTCTGGAAACACATTAATAAATAATATCACATTTCAGTCCAGTTCACCACTCCTAGAGCTGTTCGGCGAAAAAAATACCCTTCCCTGCCGCGCGCCCCCCTGACCCCCCTGACCAACCCAATTAGATTGATAAATTTTGTATTTAAGTTAGTTATTATCTATACCTGATGATGAGAGGGACTGCTCCTCTCGAAACTATAGTTGTAAATTAATAACTCATATTGTGTGTGTATTACAAAGTATATTAAAACATATTTGATCTTACTCATATTTAATTTGTATTTAAAAACTTATTAAAATTTTTTCCGGGGTGTCACAGAGAGACAGATGGGCCTCGTGTCTCGTGTCATAAGTTCGTCACCTATGAAATGTATCTACCGATAAAACATAAAAGTAACCTATCGATAAAATAATTTTTTTGTTATCTGTTGGTAGTAGTTCTTAATTTTTTTTTTTAAATATTGTCATATTTTCTTATTTATTCACCCGGAATAGTGATTGCTAATTATTTAATCAGGATTAAACACAGCGAATGTGTATTTGATTTCTTTTATAAAAAACATTTACGATATTGGAGAAGCAATAATTATGCAGCTTGAATTTCACCTTGTTTATCAACGTCGGCCAGTAGTTTGACAACTCTCAGTGGTAATCTTACGTGTGCACTGCCCTAGATTGCTGATGATTCAAGATTCTAGGATCAGTTTGCGCAAGACACTTTGTTCTGTATTGACTTTACTATAAATTTGATCAAAATGGTTGCCGTCGTCGATACAACAAAGAGCAGTCAGTCCCTTTAAGGTGGGGCGCTAGAGATGGGCTGGTCAGGTAATCCCACTCTCCACACCACAAGGACGAAGAAGACCAGGAAGGCCCGAACTGCGATGGATGAACTCTTTCAGCGCTGATGCATCCGAATTACAAATACCAAACTGGAAAACACAACCAAAGGATAGACAAGATGGAGGAAATTATGGATTAAGTCAAAGCTCACCCAGGGCTTTTGAGCTTATGATGATGATGATAAATTTTGGGATATGTGATGGTATGGCAATACCCTTAAATATTACAAAATCGATTTTTCTTTTCATTTGTGGTTACTGTAGCCTTTAACTACGGCAAAATAAAAGCGATGCTTTTATGTACAATTTACACTAAATAAGTGGTAGGTGAGAATACACGACTTACGTAATGAAAATAATAGGTCTTATAAATACTTTTTCTTTACTTCTTAGAATAGCGCATAGCACATACAAAACAATACTCTGCAATAAAATAACATGGTGAATGATTCGTGTTAGTATTCTTTATAGAAGCAAAGCATAAATAATGTATAATAACTAAACATACTATCGAAAACTATGAACATTATGCATGACTCATCTTTATAAAGTTTACACATGTGAGCCATACTTTCAACAGATTATCTTGCTAACGCAAAAATATCGGTAACGTTGCCTTAAGTGAATCGGGTGTAATTATTAACTGAAGATGAGAGGGACTACTCCTCTCGAAACTATAGAAGTGAGAAAATAACTCAATGTGTGTGCAGAAGAATATCAAGTTTAGTGTTAATTGAAATAATTATGTTGTACACACATTAAATGACATATCAATAAGTAATATTAGCGCTAGCAGATTTCATTGCCACGAAGTGTAGTTTTGTGTTCAATTCAGATTGAATATATCAATGTCAGAAAATGTCGTAATGCAAACGGAGCTAACACAAAACCAAATTAAATAATCAATTAGAAAAACATATAGAAAAATTAAATCCACGAAAAAATATTTGGCCTCTACCGGGATTCGAACCACGGACCTCCTCCTTTCCGGGGCAGGCGCGTTATCCAATTATGCTATAGCGGCCTTGTATATTTCCGTGAATATATCGACCTTATCTGTAAGTCTCATATATTAATTGATTAACATTAATTATCCATTTTTAGAGCAATCCACTTTTTCTGATACGGTGGGCACAAATTACTTTGTGTTCCTGCCGCTAGAGGACGGCAGAATTTAACCATTTAATTCATTTTTATTTTTGGACACATTTGATTCAACATACATATATTATATTCAAAAACTCATTCTTATTGTGAAGTTGCAATTTTTCCAGATCAATGTTCTGTGAAATTTTAAAACAAATTAGTTAATCAATTAGAAAGACATACAGAAAAATCAAATCCACGAAAAAATATTTGTTGAATATATCTAATATTTTTTCGTTGATTTTATTTTTCTGTATGTCTTTCTAATTGATTAAATAATTTGGTTTTAAATTTCACAGAACTTTGTTCTGGAAGAATTGCAACTTCACATAAGAATGTGTTCTTGAATATAATATGGAGCAAACACAGTTTATCGAAAGTTCTTCGCTGAGTTGAATTTTTATCTTATATAATTGGGTACGGCAAATGAATTTCAGGTAAAAAGAATTAAATTTGAAATTGTTTATTTATCAATTCCATTGGATTTTAAAATGTTGTTTTTTTTTTTTGCAGCACCTGCCATCTATCGTTTGTTTTCACGCGATTAATATTTAAATGTGATTTATTTTCGAAGGTACTTCGAATAATAAATGAAATATTATTTGAAGAACAGCCCTTTAATATTTGGGGATAACATATAAAATATAAATAATAGTAATAAATTATATTAAATAAATAAAATATTACAAATAAATACATAAAAAATCGTTTTAGTTAATATATTTACATAATTAAATTACTGGTCCCTTATTATAACCCATTGTTTGTAATTATGGTTTTTATATGTAAAATAACCAAGTAAACTGCCATAAATTTGTTTTGTTTATTTATTTATATTTATTATTATCACACAGAATCCTTTTATTTCATGATTAATTGATGAGTAATGCTATTTTATTTATTTAAAATATAAAAAAATATATAATTAATATAAATAACAGGAAATATTGAAAATATATAAAAATATAGAAAAATAATAAGTAGATTTTAAAGAATCTTCACTGTATAAATAAAAAATAAAAACTTTGCCTTAATCAATTTTGTTTAAAAAAATGTAAGTGTGGTTGAAACAAAGTTTTCATTATTTTATTTATAAAATGGTCCCACAAAGTTAATTTGAAAAATTTGAGAAAGAAATCTTCACTTTATTTATAATATAAAACAATTTGAGCGTATAATAATAATAATATTTTTTATTACTAATGCACGCCCTGATATGGGCTTTTACATAATATAAAAAACTAAGAACCACAGCTTTCCAAGAAATTAAATAATATTAACAGCACAAATTTTAAATACGAAAAGTCGTAATAAATTACAATAAGTTAAATGTTGAAAGTGGTAAGAAAGAAAGTAGTAAGAAGAAAAAGTGTATTTTCACAGTAGATACAAAAAAAGAAAATGATTAAAAAATTAAAAATACTCCAAACTCCAAACATAATAATCTACATTCGTACACCGAGACTGTTTTTTTTAGTTTGTTTTATTACGGAAATGAATTCATTACGGGATTCCATGATGAGGACGCAAGACCTCTAGGCTATGTCATGTTCTAGAAATTAAATACGTTTTAATTTAAAGAAAATAAACAATTAAAATCAGACACAAAGTGAATGGCTCGCGCCTTAAATATTCGACAGTAAAGAGAATAAAAGGACAGCGCTGTGTATAGCGGAGGCGCAAGGTGTATAGGAGGGCGGGTTGGTAGTAAGTGCTCGCGGTAATAGTTTCGACCTTTTGATTAATTCAATTTGCATGATTTTTGCTGTGTATCACAATCTCACAAAAATAAATGTTTGGTATACTTCTGTAATTTTAGTTTATTTTAAGTGAAAAGTTCTCCATGATTTGTGTCAAAATTTACACGGAGTATGCCATATCTCCGAAACGGGAAAGCAAAGTTTCATCCATTTACACTCACCGTGGTGCGTGCACCGCTGTTTATCTACTTTTATCTCTAATCAGAAATATTTTTGTACTATTCGTTCAAATGGTTCACTCCACTCTCGATTCAGTAAGTTAGTCAAAATTCATATAGGTAACTTTCGAGACAAACCATTGAGACAAGTCTCATGAAGTTTGCCACTCTGCCAGGTATAAGAAACATAATAGACAACAAAAAATGACGGCTCGCTCCGCACCCAACACTATTTTACTTAACGTGAGTTTCTAGACGGGTTTTGGAGACAGGTTTCATAAATGATTAAAAACACTATATCCAAATATGCATCGCGCACTTGCAGTGATGGGGAAATTTGAAAGTATTTTGATGGCATTTGATTTCTTCCTAAAATTGAGCTATTCATCTATATATATTTATTTTACCTTATTATTTTATAATTTGTGTGCAATATTGCATATTTTATCCAATTATTTTCGACTTTCCAACGCTTAAAATTTTATGCATTGGTAAAAAAAGTTTAAAATTTCTCCAAATTCTACACTCATTATAATATTTATATAATAAAATATGTCAATTTACAACTCCTTGACAACAGCTCTCGAATCTTAAAACGCACGCTCTCGAGCATTCCTTTCATTGCGTTTTCTTAATTTTGTATCTTGAGTATCATTTTGACCAAATAACTTTTGATACTAAAACTATGTTTGTGTGTTATTGCTGCTAAGTTCAGCTCGAATTTTTAAAAAGAATATAATGGAAACCGAGGTATGTCATTGAGAATATGACATTACGTTATACTAGGAGCGTCTTATACTTCTATTTTTAGTATTTGTTGATCAATCTCTTGTTCCTCCGCTTCCCGCAAGATGTGTCTAAGCTACCTTTATCACGGTACTCTTCACTCCTCCGTTGATTGCCTCTCCCGAGCTACTCACTGCTTGTAAGGTAACGAGGTCAATTTGGATGGGGCAAATATTTCCAATTTTTAACAAATTAAAATCATAGAGTTTTATTTTTAAAATTTAGTGTCTGCAACGCAACGTGAGTGATATTGAAGGCTACATTTCAGACACACACATTTCTTAAACGAAATCTTGTAAAGTTTGTAGGAGGCATGTGCAAACGAAACAATTCAGTATTCGCTTGAATGTGAATTTGTATGACCATGAACAATAAAAGTAGATACGGCAAAGAGTGTACTTTAATCTTTGTCGTGACACAAGCCAAAGAATTAGTGCAGGTTAATTGAAATGAACCGAATAAAAAAGAATGAAGTCGCTTGTTTTGTACTTGCCTTGGTAAAATACTGCGCTGCATAGAGCGGGTTTGCTAACTCTAGCATAGAAGTGTTAGTAACGCCTTGAGGGTCTAATGTAGAAATACACATTATGTCTAATACGAAAAATGAATCGAAAATATTTATGTTACATTTCAGAGAACGCCTTATTTGTAAATATACTTTTATATCTCGTATCTGTTCGAAATGGAATTGTTAGACGTATTATATAGGTATAATACTTGTAAAAATAAATGTTATTTTACTGCTCTGACGTGTCGATAATTAAATATTTTAAATCAAATTTTTAGTTTGTATAGTACCTATTAGGAACTAATATGGACAACTGTTACATATTATTTTTCACAAAAAATTTTGCTACTTTTTAAGACCAAGCCTGTGCTGTTAGGAAAATGCCATAGCGGATTTTAACAATGGCCAGTGATTAATAAATTGTGACATGGGAGACACCAACAGGCGGGCAGGCACGCAAGATCCAGCTTGTGACAATGATTATGATTTACAGATTTACAAACTGTTTCACATTTATTTATTTTATTTTTAAAATATCTTAAAATATTGATGTGACATCTTTTCTGTATCTGAAATCAAACCAATTAATGAAAGAAACTTACACACCCTATAAATCATAAATCATTTTCGACTGGTTTCGATACTATATATTCGTCGGGACGGACGCACACCAACTGATCCATAAAATAAAATTTGCGAGGAAATCGATTGTCGTTAATTTTCCGATACAGTCAGTGTAGTTTTTCCGTTCTATTTCAAGATTCATTTATTCTACAATATTATTATACCTTATACTATCTTGTAGATAGGTATAGGTACATCACCTAAAAAATGTAATAAAAAAATAGAAAATTGTTTTCAAAAAAATATACAATATTGTTACACCGCAAAAATGACCCAAAATATATAATAGTGTACAATAAAAATAGTATATTTTATTTTATTTATCCTTAGGTTTTTGAACTTGAATTGGCATTTTAAATTTTTGAGATTGGAATTGTGTTAAGTTTTTTGGGGTTCTTTTCAATTTGTTATTTTTGTTGTCTTCGAGTTGTTATTTTTGCATTTCTGCTCAGTCCAGTTTCGATTTTTCAAAGAATTCTATTGAAATTTTTTTCTATCTTTTTTCTCAAAAAAAAACGTAGAAATCTTCTCCCTAAAATAAGAAAATTTCTCCTCAACATACATAAAAAATTGTACATCTGCTATCTGACAAATGCATAATATTGTGTTTTTGATCTTTTATTCTTGACGTTCTCAATGTCGGTTTTCAAGCTGCTCTGGTTATTGTAAAGCCGACGAACTGGATCCAGTGTCAAGATGACTAAATTGAGAAAAACCGCATTCGGAGAAGTATGGCGCAACACTTCAGACGTATTGTGTCATCATTGCAAACATTATATAAAGGTGGAGCAGTCTAATTAAAAAATAAACGAGATGGTTGATGGAAAGCGAATGAATAAACGTTCTTAAAAATGTTTAAAGGATTTTTATAATTTTCTTTTTAAATAGAGATGCGAATACGGAATATTATTACTCCTCTCAAAATAAGCTAAACGCCCGTGTTATGAAAAATGAGGGTAACTTGCTGGTTTGGAATAAGGTTCGAACCCCCATTAGATCACTAGGCAAGTGTCTTAGATACAATATCAACAAGCACGTAATTAGATCTAGGTATAATAATTTCGTTGTCTATCTGTCCGTAACTTGCAGGAATTACAACTTTATATAAGAAGATAATAAGGGATAATAAACAAGGATCACACAACCAAATTACACGGAATTCACAATTTATATAGTATTATTTTATTATATTTAGTTTTAGGTTTAGGCGAATCAAGTCAATTTAAAAGAACTAATGGTATTCTATTGATGAATTATTATGTCGCGTGATTTTTCACGGGTGTAGTATATAAATAAATAAAAAATCGTGCGTGTATTCATGTGCTTACACGCGTTAGAAGTTATACTAAAAAATCCTTGAGTAACGATTGCCAGAAGACTAAATATAGTGAATGGGTATTTGTGTGTAAAGGAAGTGGAGAGAAATGTCGCTTATGTTACCCGCTAGGTCCTAAAGAATAAGTATACAAAATTTGGGTAAGATCGGTCAAACGGTACAGATTTATATAGAAAATATATCGGTAGGCGGAGGTTTGGTAAAGGGGAGGGTGAAGTGTGAGGGGGATAACGCATATATAAAATCCCTATATTGTATGAGATTGTATCGTAATACATTTTATACACGAAATATTTAATAGAAGTAGTTTTTTATAGGTTTTCTGGTCATCATCAATTATTATAATTTTACGGGAATTTTTTTTCAGAGACGGCTTTTCTGTGAAATCAAAGAAAGTCAATTTTCGTGACATCCTTAACAAAAGATGGAGTTTCTGTCGGAATTTACCACTTAAACTGATCTCTTCTCAGTTTTAAGGATACGCTTAATATGTATAAATCAGCCTAATAACAGCTAAATAAAACAATTGCCACTATTAATATTGATAGGAGACAAAATATTTAAAACGTCGCTCATATTTTTTATTTAGCCATTTTGCTTTTTGCGCCTCAGACGTCCGCCTCAGAGAGATGCATTCCGAATTTGAGAACCGAAGAGTGTATTAAATAAACGATTAAAATGCCAACTACTTACTGTGTTTCCACAATAAATCCGTTTTATTTTAGAATCGTAGAAGTATATTGTTTTGTGTTTAATATTGCAATGCAAAGGTGTGAATAAAATATGAATCTCGGCATAATGTTGTTTAAAATGATAAGCTCGGAAGTTCATCGAATATAATCAAAAATGAAAATGTTAGGTATATCTAAATATTTATCAATATTGAAAACGTAGGTAGGTACCAGCGCTTTTTTTAAATAATCCGAATGGATCGTTGTGTCAAAATTTCAAAACAATAGTGTAGAACATTAGGAGATTTAAGATTTTGGGCAATCAAACATTAACATTTTTATTTATATAAATAAATAGTAGGCATATAAAAACAAAGTAAGTACACAAAATCATCTTCGTACATGAATGCAACGTTGTGCCAAAATTTCAAAGCAATCGATGAAGAGCTTTCAGAGATTATCGATTTTGTACAAACGAACACTTATATCTCTATTTATACATATAGATAATTAATTCGGTAAAAATTTGAGGGTAAATTTCATGTAAATATTCTAATACGCATTTTTAACGCTGTTGATCAACAGGGGCGTAGCTCAGATGTTAGAGCGCTTGCCTAGCATGTGAGAGGTACTGGGATCGATACCTGGTTTCTCTAAAGCTTTTTTTATTTTTTACGTGTCCCTTAAAATGATATTTTATATCAAATATGAAATTATTTAAAAAAAAAAGAAATTGAAGAAAACAAAAAAAATTAAAGTATTATTTTTTAGTATTGTAGCGGAATTATCTGTAACTAGATTACAAATAAATATTATTTAAATTACTAGCTGTTCGTACCCGGCGTTGCAGGGGTTAAGGATTAATTTAAAAATACATTTGGGTTAAAAAAGATTTCATTGTTTTACAAAACCTCTAATTAAAACAATGTTTCCATTTAATCAAGGCTGGGATGGCTAGGATGTCTAGGGAAGCAATGTGGCATATTCTTTCCGTCGGGAATATGTACGCAAAATTTGGGTCCAATCGGTCAAGCGGTGTAGATTTGTACAGAAAATATATCTCGGGGGTACGGCTTGTATCTATATCTATAAAACTCAATGTCTGTCTGTTCTCTATACAAATCTACACCGTTTGTCCGAATCGATTCAAATTTTGTATACTTATGCTTTAGGACCCGGCGGGTAACACAGTTGACATTTTCCCTCTATTCTTATACCTCTTCCCCTCCCCCTGATATATCTCCGATGCAAATCTGTACCGTTTGACCGATCGGACTCAAAATTTGGAAACTTATTCTTTGGGACTCGGCGGATAACATAGGCGACATTTCCTCCCTATTCTTTTACCCCCTTTTCTACCCCTTGATTTATTTTCGATGCAAATCTGTACCATTCCACCGATCAGACTCAACATTTGGAAACTTATTCTTTAGGACTTGGCGGGTAACATAGGCGATATTTTCTCCCTATTCTTTTACTCTTTCCTCTCCCTGATATAATAGGTGTACCCATAAGTAATAAATTATTTTTGGCGTGGAATGTTTGCTTCAGTCAAGCTCAGTAAAGTGAACGTGTAAAGACGAGTTTTACACGCAATATTATAATCCGTGGTCTTGTGACTCGTGAAAATTATTATTTTTTTATTACTCTTGTAAAATGGCTGACAATCAACTAACTTAGAAAATTTACGTCATTGCATGCTGTTTCATTTTCTATAGGGTGTTAATGTATCGATTGCAACAAAGAAAATTTGTGATCGTATTGAAAGTAAATAAGTGCCAACGTTGGTTTAGAAAATTTTCCGATGGTGATTTTGACTTGTCTGATAGCGATCGAAGTGGCCGCCCGGTAGGGTTTGATAATGACGCTTTAAAAACACCTAGAAGCATTTTTTTCTTAAAAATCTACCAACAAGATGGCAAAAGGTCCTAGATAACGATGGAAATTAAATCGATTAAAAATAAATTTAAATGTAGTTAAACTATTTTTTTGTTGCCACTTAAATAATTGATTACTTATGGGTACACCTAATATTTACGATTCAAATTTGTACCGTTCAACCGATCGGACTAAAAATTTGAAACTAATTTTTTAGGACCCGGCGGGTAACAATAGCGACGTTTCCCGCCTATTATTTTACCACTTCCCCTCCCCCTGATTTATTTTCGATGCAAATCTGCACCGTTCAACCGATCAGACTCAACATTAAGAAACTTATTCTTTAGAACCCGGTTGGTAACATAGGTGACATTTCCTTCCTCCCCTTTTACCCTTTTCCCTTCCTGTTATATTTTCAATGCTAATCTATACCGCTCGAATCGAACCTTTGTTTCCCCTCACAGATTTATTTTAAAATTAAACCTTAACCCGTGCAACGCCGGGTACAAACAGCTAGTGTCATATACGTATATGTCTGTCTGTTTGTCTCTCTGTTCTCTATACAAATCTATACCGTTTAACCGATTTGATACAAATTTTGCATACTTATTCCATAAGACCCGGTAATATACAGATAGGCAACATCCCCCTTCGCCCCTCATCCTCCGATATATTTTATGTGAAATTCTGTACCGTTCGATCGATTTGACCCAAATTTTACACACTTATTCTTTAAGATTCTGCGAGTAACACAGATTACATTTACCCCTCCTTTTCTACCCGTCTCCCTCCTCCTAATATATTTTCCATGCAAATTTGTACCATTCACCGATCTGAGACAAATTTTGCATACTCTTTAGGACCCGTCGGGTAATAAAGGCGACTTTTCCCCCCTTCCCCTTTACCCCTCTTCCTCCTGATATATTTTGTATGCAAATTTGCAATTTGACAATAATTTTGTGTGCTTATTTGTTAGGAACCGGCGGGCATCATAGGCTAGGTTTTCTCCCTCCTACTTCCCCTTCTCTCCCTCTGATATATTTTACATATAAATTTGTACCGTTTGACCACCTGACTTAAAGTTTGCATGCTTAGTAATATTAATTATTAGTATTTATTATAATTATTATTAAGGATTGTTTAAATAGCCCCATTTTTGTGTAAATTTCACTTCAAGGGCGCCTTACACACAATAAACTCTTACAAAAGCATAGAATAATAAAATGAAAAATAAAATCAAAAAGAACAGCTCAAAACACAACTTATTCTTGAAGAACCGGCATGTATCATAGGTGACATTTCCCTCCTCCCCTTTACCCCTTCCCTTCCCCATGATATATTTTCTATGCAAATCTGAACCGTTCCACCAATCTGACTCAAATTTTGCATACTAGTCTTTAGGACCCGGTGGGTAACATAGGCAACATTTGTTCAATCCAGTTTACCCCACCTCCTCCCCCTGATATATTTTCTGTACAAATCTACACCGTTTGACTATTAAGACCCAAATTTTGCATACTTATTTTTGAGCTTCTGGCGAGTAACATGACATTTTCCCCTCTCTCTATACCCCTCCCCTTCCCCCTTCCATGCAAATCTGCAGTTCGACCGATCTGACTCAAATTTTGCATCTTAGGACCCGGCGAATAACATAGTTGACAATTTTTCCCTCCCCTTTCACCCTATTATTACATTTAGATTAGTTACGATATAATATGACGTGCTTATTGTTCTTGTGGTTAAGACACTTAACTAGTGATCTAATGGTCGGAGGTCTAAGCCGCATTCCATACCAACCAGTTATTCCTATATTCATAGCATTCACGGCACAAGGATTTAGCTGAGTTTGAAAGTCAAAAAAATATTGATGTAACATGTTTTCCGTGTAGCCATCTCTATTTACAAAGGCTCTCGTGTTTTTTTTCTATCGCGAAGTATTAAAACAATTGTGTAATTTTTGTTTACTGAAGTAATGCACCGACTAGTATTTAGATGTTCATGTTAACATGTATTACATTATAAAAACTCGTTACGTGCAAGTCATCCAGTCAGTTTTGTTACAAATCCATACCTTGGTATAAAAACTATACACATTGTTATCGTATACCTCTTTTTTAAATTTACATAAAGAAATGAATTAATAATATTAAGATTTTTTAAAATTATGTCAAAGATCCTTAATTCAGGTAGAAAGCATAATTCCTAGCAGCAAGCAATTAGCAATAATCGAATAATATTAATGCATGATCTAAAGGATGAAAAAGTCTAATTAAATCCAACGTTTTACTGCTACTTAAAGAAATAAAATAAGATAAAGTATATCTTTATCCACAAGGCCGCCTTATTCTAGGGTCTACTCTCATAAAAAAATAATATCCTTACAAAAATATATTTATTTACGAATATACAAAATAAGCTCAAGCTAAAAGTCAACGCTGTCCGCTAGTCATTTTGGACTGACTAACCCTTAATATAGATGTATATGTGCGTGTGACGATATATAATACATATTACGCAGCATAATCAATGGCAAATCAACATAAAATGCAGTTTGAAAGTATTCCATAGACAGAGGCATTACATACACATGCGCAAACATGAAATGAATGCACAATCAATTCTCGGAGCACAATAAATTACTTTAGAAAATAGGTTAGCGAGAACAAGTAAACGGTTTTCTTACTATTATACATCTTTCTCTTTGAAACTCTACAAAATATATGGTGTACAGAACGATCGCCAAATGTTTCGACTAATGATGTCTAAGAATAAAGCCATTTTGCAATTGTAGGTCATTTATACTACCTACCTGTGTGATAACGTAATCGCAACTACAAACAAGATTGATAAAAGAGAGAGGAAGATCGTCTCAACAAAAAGATCAATCGTTTTGCGCAAAGCTCGATACTTAAAAAATACAAAAGTTTGTCAATGTAATTGAGAAAGTAATTCAAATTCAAATTCAAATTCAAATTCAAATGTTTATTCAATGTTCAATGTTACAAATGTTTACAGTGTTTACAAAATTTAATGAAGCTTTTTTCATTGTTGTTGAGTGTCTTGGCAGCAAGTAAACACTAAATTGATTTGACGCCCTGCCTGCTACACTAGTAATTTACTGTATTATAGCAGACAGTGCTCTTCCAGTAGTATAATGTTCAAGAATATTTATTATTTATATAACATTTGTGAATAAATCTTATTGCCAATTAAAATTAAGTAATAGTAATAATTAAATGTTTACAATTTAATAATGGTGTTAATTAATTATATTATAGACAAAGGAAAAAAAATGATCTGAATAGGATATTAATAAAATAAAATAAAATAAAACAATTAAAAGTATTTAAAAAGATGACAGTAACAGTAAGACATTAAGTGACAGTAAATGTTCTTGTAGGAATAGTATATTTTAAATTTAGTTTATATGATGGCTTTTAATAGGTTTTGGGCATGCTTCCTTCCATTTTCATGCAGCCAGAGTTTCACTTTAGAAGAAAAATACGCGAGACTATGGCTACATGTTTTAAGTTTAGTGTTAAGAGTATTGAATGTTTTTGGTGCTTGGAAGAGGTGAAATCTTTGTGAAAATGTTTTTTTGAATTTTGGTACAAGATAGATAATTTAATTAATTAACAATGTAATTAACAAATAAAAATAAAATAATATTAGTATACCCATTCGTAGCCAGTACGCGTGTGGCACAGAACAATTAATAATTTTGTTTGGTTTGGATTAACTCGATTCATATTTTAAGTGAAACTGTAAACATCCTTGATTCTGAAAAGAACCGAAATCCGTGCAATTCCATTCCCCTAGTAGTAGTAAGCAAAAAAATTCAACAGTATTCTCCAAAGCATTGTATTGGAGCGTGTGTATGAATGAGATTTCTCTCAGAGATTTGTCTTGAAAGCGCGATAAAAATAATACGGGTTCGATGTCTCGAAGGTGGATTGATCAAATGAAGAGGTTAACACGATCCTTTTTTAAATTTCGCAGCCAACGTGGCTCAAGACCACCATAGCACCGATATCCACTCAGTTCGAAGATTTGTTTCATGAGAGTTATTCCCTTTTATCAAAGAGGGCATTGCTTTTGATTTTGATGTAATGTGAATTTTAAAGAAATAGTTGTTTTATTATTAATATAAATTAACTTTGTTTAAAACCACTTATTTATTGAAAAAAATCAACATGTTTCAAAGCCAATGGCTTCTTCATCAGGAAAACAAAAATAATAATTTAAAAATCGAAGTATAGATCAAAAGTTATATATGGAAAATAATAATATAAAGTACCTAATTAATATGAAAATAAATTTAAAAGATAACTACTTGCAAAAAGGACCTGATTATTTATAATATTCAATTTATACTAATAATAAATTAAAAAAATACATATTAAATAATAAAGATAAGGATAATTTTTTAAAAAAATCGGGTGTTTATAAATTAATTTGTAATGATTGTGATTATTTTTATATAGGAAAAACGTGTAGAAATTTTGAAATTAGAATTAAAGAACACTTAAGGTGTTTAAATAGTAATAATTATTCTGAATTTCTAACCATCTTTTGGCTACGGGTCATTCTTTTGATATTAATAAGGGTTTACAAATTTTACATACAAATTATACAGAATCACAATTTGATAAATTAGAAATTTTGGAAATAAGAAAGAGTGTAAATAGTAAATTGAATATTATAAATAATCAGGTCCTTTTTGCAAATAGTTATCTTTTAAATTTATTTTCATATTAATTAGGTACTTTATATTATTATTTTCCATATATAACTTTTGATCTATACTTCGATTTTTAAATTATTATTTTTGTTTTCCTGATGAAGAAGCCATTGGCTTTGAAACATGTTGATTTTTTTCAATAAATAAGTGATTTTAAACAAAGTTAATTTATTATAATTAAATTATGGTACCACAAAATAATTTGCTACATTGAAGAGGAAAGTTGTTTTATTGGTTTGGTATGGTTTATGGTTTGCTTGTTTGTTTAAACAAAAACTGTTTCATTGGGATACAAAAGATTTGGCAGACATATGATTCCCGTTAGTTCTTCTCTGATTTAAATTAAACTATTGTAAATAAATAAATAAATATGACTTTATTCCAGAATGTGGAGAGGTTCGTGCCAAACCCCACACACATTTCCATATTGGGAATATGTACAAAACATTAAATTATTATATAAATGAAAAGAGAAAGAAAGAAAATCATATGAAAGAGAAGAGAACATAAGTATAGGTATCATTAAATTATTATATAAATGAGAAGAAAAAAAAGAAAATCATATAAAAGAGAAGAGAACACAAGTAATAACAAAATGAAAAATAAATAGAAATATATCGTATAACAGC